>JAKWJA010002497.1:65319676-65545327 GCA_027704765.1 Solanum habrochaites | reverse complement strand
CCGATCTCTGAGCGGATTTCGTTAGGAAACAGCCGTGAATGAAGAGCATTCAAGGAAAAGCCTTCTAGCGAGCGCCCAAAAAGTAGACAAAAGGAAGTATGCAGAACTGGAAGGTTAGAAGACTTGGAGTCATCGGAAGGTGAACAAGTCTTGTTGGAAGGTTTCACCCATGAAAGGGTGATGCGGTTTACGGCCAAAAAGATGCCGCGAAGCCTAAGTCCAGGTATTATTGGACATTTGAGGTCTAAAGCAGAATAGGGAGGGCTTATGACATTTAGCCTATTGGGGCTTGCCCCGAGGGCGTGTCGACAGATGGCAATCGCGCGATTTCATCGTGATGTCATGTTGAAAAGATACCATGGAGATGATGGAAACTACATTACCGTTAGAGGACTCAGTGTATTTGGATGATGAACTTAGACTTATTGAAGATGGAACCAGGTTAGCTATATTAGATAGCAGAAAGAAGTTCGCCAAGTTGAGATCGAGAGAGATTCGCCATCCCTCAAAGCTCAATGGAAGAATCGACCCGGATGAAGAAGCCTTTTTTTTGTTTGTTTTATAAGAAGCCCTACTGGGAGAAGGAGGGCGGATATGCAGAAAAAATACCCACAACTGGTTTACAGATTCAGGGATACTCCCATTCTTCGCCATTAGTTCCTTCCTTTGACGTTCGGGACGAACGATAGGATAAATTGGTATATCTATTGTAACGAACCTTAGTAGTCGTTTTGATCAACGAGATTTTATCTGAGAAAAAACTCGGCCCAGAGGAGTGAAGGAATGGCCACGACGAGACCGTCACGGGCCCAACGACGGCGACACGTCGCGGGGACTGTAGTCTTTCCAAAACACTTAGAAAATCTGGAATTGGGTACTGAAATCGATTCTGAACGTCGTGCGGAAGTGCGCAGGACGAGACCGTCGGGCAGGCGCGACGGCCCCGTCACGAGGCCATCCACTTAAACAACGTCACTGTGGCGCCATCGCACGACAGACAGCAGGACGCGACCGTCGCATCGCGACGCCGTCACAGGGGATACGGCAATCCCAGTTCGGCGGTACGGATTCAATTCCACGTTTAAGAGCGACGTTTTTGACTATTCATGACTTTATATATAAAGTTTCAGAGGGCTTAATGTAATAAGATCTAATATACTTGGGGGCTTGTTTTTTAAAAGAGCAACAGGCTAACCTTAAGTTAATTAGCTGGGTTATTATTGCCATCTTTATTCTTAATTATATATTAATTAGGCGTAAAAGAAAGAGGAGTTTGAATAAGGGAAAAATAGAAAGACAGAAGAGAGAGGAGAACGAATCAAGAGAGAGAGACCGAGAGGATAGCAAGGATTTTGAGAAGATAGCTTGTTGATCAATTCTCTCGGCTGGAGAGTAGGTTAGGTTATGTTACGATATTTCGTACCCTCGTGTGAACTCTTAATCAGTGACTATTATGTGCTATGCAGAATATTGTAAAACCCATGCTATGTGCCCTTAAGGTGTAGCTTTATTGCTATGATTATGATTATAAATTTGTGAATTAACAATGCATGATGAAGGTATGAATCCCAAATCTTGATGAAAAAAGAACCCTTAATTCGCCTTGATATAATTATATAATGATAGATGACGATAAGATGACTTAGTATGTAAAGAAGCTTGAAAATTAATTAATGAGAATGCATGCACGCCTAGTGTAAAGAAGGTGATGAATAGAGAGGCGATGGGTGGTAGCACGTTCCTGCGAGGGTACCAGGATAGAAGATGAATATGAGGATAGGATGAAGTGTCACGTAACCGACACCAAGATAGAATATGGTCTGGGCACGCGGCCACGTTCCAGGTACCAGGATTCGGATTAGAATTAGAAATGAATTATGAGGATCGGTTAGTAGTAAGTGTCACGTTCCGTCTTTTTTCTGACACCAGCGAGAGAATATGCGATCGCGGCTGACCACGTTCCGGCTCGGGGTCACACCACCAGTACGGGATAGATAGAATGAATATGCAGCACGATACGAGTGTCACGTTCCGACACACAGGATAGAATATGGATCGAGGTAGCCACGTCTCCGGCTCCAGGAGTAGATATGAATATGAGGAAATAGGAGTGCCACGTTCCAAGCAACTCTTTCACCCCTCCCAACAATTCCCGGCCCGCATCCCCCATCCCCGTTTTTAACCCCGTTTCTAAAGACACCTTCCCCCCTACCCCACACCCACTCCCCCAACCCCACCCTTCACTACCCACCTATCGCCCACTCCCCCCAACCCCCACTCATGCACCCCCTATCTTCTTTGCGTGTCCCCTAAACCCTTCCATCCTTTGTGCGCACCGGACAGGATAGAACATAGAAGCGATCGCGAGTAGGGCCGTCACATTACCGCCACAAGAGCGAAGAAAGATAATGAATCTTGACAAGATAATGAATAATACTCAATCTAATTGAACGTATTTCCCAAATAAGTAGAGTATTTGATGCTTGAGTCACTCATCGTATAGCTCTAGAACTACGGTTGACTAGTTATAGATGAATTCATGCTTAGTATTGCTACTCATGTTGCAGTATTGTAGTTGATCTACATATTTATTGCATATATACTGTTCCCTAATTTGTGAGTTGCCGACGATGATATACATACTCAGTACGTGTGGATTGTACTGACACCCTACTTTCATGTGAATTCCTCTTTGTTTATATGTGTAATGTAATGCAGACAAACATGTCTCTGTCAACTTTCAACTCAAACAGCCAGATCTAGCCAGTTCTCCACTTCATCGAGAAATCAGCCTGTGAGCTAAGGTCTAGATTGGAATGAGGGTTATTCTTCTTCAAGTATTGAGCTTGATACTTCGGCAGCATGGACTAGCTTTTAGTTATTTGTTCTAGGAATACTCCTAGTTAGTAATTTGAGATAGAGGTTCTTGTGATGATGACTTCAAGATTTTGGGGGAGGATAATAATAATAGTATTGAATTGTTTTTATTAAGAGTTTAATCTCCGGCATTATTTTATGTTGATTATCTTGAACTGTTAAGGTTTAGATGGGTTGGTCGCTCACATAGGAGGGTAAATGTGGGTGCCAGTGCGTCCTGATTTGGGTCGTGACACGAGCGATAGAGACCAAAAACCGGGTAGTGACCACTAAACGGCAATAAGATACACGAAGAAGAGAAAGTTTGTGCAGAAGAAGAAGAAATCAGAAATTCGTAAGGAAAAAATTCTGAAGATTTAAGTCTTATTTAATAGGCAAGAGGGAACAGGTTTCGAAACGTTGCAATCTTTTGAGAATCCACACGACCATTTAATGAAGTTTGCAACCTTCACTACAAGAAAAAGCTTTATTTAAGGACCAGCATTTTTTTTAGGGACGAGTTAATAATCTAGTCTCAAAAAAATACAGTATTGGGAACAAATTATATTGCCGTCCCTAATTCTAATGTTATGGGAAGTACAAAATCTGAGTTCCTTAAAGAAATTACAATTTGGTCTCAAATATAAAATATGGTGTGAAAGGGGAAAAAAGTAAATTGTAAATCTTAATAGAAACTATCGCGCGCTTATCTATAAAACTTACAGCATTAAATATTAATTCATAGAACTCTCTATTTTCAAACAGGCAATTAAGTCACTTCATATTTTACAAGCACACAAAGCCCTCTAAATCGATTCATCAAAATCCTGCAGCAACTATGCAATCGCATCTCTCTGAAAAACGGTGATAATACTCTTTATTTTTATCCGCTCTATCTTAAAATAAAACAAGGGTTGCAGCTCCTTCAAGAGAACTTCGTCTATGAGTTGATTTTCCTCAATCAAATCTGGGGTTTGATGTCTTCTTTTAAGACGTTTATTTTTTTTCTTAATTCTTTTTAAGCGTTAGTTTGTGTAATTACTTCTAATATATTATTCACCAAACTGGTGGTTTCTATAGGTGTAGAACTAGAGAAGTGTTGGGATTCCTAGTTAATTAATCTGTTTTGAAGGATATGGCAAGGTTTGTTGATTGACAATGATGCATCCAGAGTTACCTAAGCTAAGTGAAGAGGAAAGCAGTAGTAATTAGTATAAGACACAACTTTTCATTATGCTCTGCATCATTAGAATTTTTCAATACCATTTGAACAAACTCTTCCATGAGACCAATCTAGGCTTCTTGCTCTACTTCTTTTTGAGTGTTGTAAAGATGTGGACAATATCTTGGGTTCTTAGAGAAAAATCTAAAACTTGTTATAATCCTCTTGTTCTCTGCATATTTCAAGGAATAATTACAGCAAATTCTTCACAAATTCTTGAAAATAACTTAAGGATATAGTTCTACAACAAATGTTCTGGATTGTTAAGAGGAAGTTCTTTATAATGCTTTCACAGAGCTCAGCTATTCAGGCATCAGCTCATAAAAAGTAAATTTTACAATAATCAGGACTATTGAAATATGTAACCTCTATTATGAGACACTTGGAGTAATAATTTCTGGCTATGCTATGTGTTCATTTAAAATGTATTACCAAAGTAAATTAATCAGCAAAAAATTGGATCACATATCGAAAATATTCGAAGTTAACAATGCAGCCATTTATGATAGCATGCAGAAACTTTTGTCGTGGTTCTTAACTACCTTCTAATATCTACAACATCACAGTTAAATAGCTTTTCCCCCCATAGGAATAAAATACACTTCCATTTTCATTGTCTTTGTTACAAATAAGAGTTGAATCATGTTTTAGTTATGGTTATTACTTTGCAAATATTTTCACTATTGTAGATAAAACTTGGGAGTGTTGACAAGAGGAAGGAAATGATTGTAATAAGATAAGCACAGTTTTGTTTCCAAAACTTTTCAGGTATTCCGAAGTAAAGTAATTAATATGAAACTTCAATTTAGGGGAAAATTTGACACTTCCCTTTTTTTGTTTCTTTAAGAAAATGATTGATTGCAAAAAAAAACTTCAAAATATTTTGCAACTCTCCCTTGGAATCTCCGCGTCATTCTCCTTATGTAGGCCCAAGGGGACAATTAAGCCTTTATTTTTCAAGGATATTCTTCAACTCATAGATGTTTAATTTCCTTGTGTATTTGAATATTGTTCTTCAAAAGGATCACAAGTATGTTTTGATGGTCTATTCACGCACATTAGATATAACGATGGAGAATTTCTTTAGGTCTACGAGTAGCTGGAGTGAGTTTGGATGTTATTTCAGTTTATTGAAACCCGAATTTCGTTGAGAATATGCATTTAATAATCAATTTAATTTACGATCTAACAAATACACGTAAGAAGCAAAAAGAAAATCACACATATCAAATAAAGTTGCAATTTCTTATCATATTGGTAGATATGGCTAATCCGAGAAGAATTAAATAACGATGCACTATAAAAAAATATGTATGATCTCTATTTAAATAGCTACATAAGCTGCGTAATAGTCATTATTTTTAGAGTTGAAATGTAGTTAGAAAGGAATCAATTGCTATGTCTCAATTTTACCTTTCTGTCTTCTTTTCTGATTTTCATTTAAAGCACCATTGTGGGTAACTGTTCTTTTCACTTCATAAATTTTTGAGTTTTTGTGCTTTAGTTGTTTTATGTATCTAAAGAGAAATAGTTATGAATTATTTGACATGTTTAATTGGTTTGTTGAGTTTTGTAGTTACTTCAAATTTCCTCGATTTTTTTTTACTTTGTATAGTCGGTATACCACATTCTTAATCTTGGCTCTGTGTTTTCGAACATTCTCTACACAAATATCAAAATATTGTGTTGTTGATTCATGCACCTGTAGTTTTTAAGCAGCACTACTGCCAAAATATCTTCTTTCGTTATTATCACATTCTCTGCTAATGTCAGGGGCAATCATGTGCTGGTCTTGCACTTTCAATTTAAAAACATCATATGCTAACAGAGGAAGTCAGAAGTTTCTAGAATTCTTTTCCTGTTGCACCATGCTTCTTATTGCTCGCTTTTCACACACTTCTATGCATACTGTGCGTACACAAGATTTCTCTATTTTATTTTATTTCATTTTCATTAGAATAAGCTAATAGGTAAATGAATAAAACCCACTTGATAAGGTTGGCTACAATATAATGTCTTCTAAACTTTTAGAGTCTTTCCGTTGGAATTTGTACACATCTCAACCTGGTAGGTCTTCTGAGCATAGATATAATATATCGCCCACAGTGTCATACATTTCTATTCACACAATAATTTTTTCGCTCAATACTTATCTAGGTAAATATATAAACGATTCAAGGTGTTCTCCAATCATTTGGTTATCCCAAAAAAGATAAAAACACCATTTCTGCCGCCATTACCATTTGTCTAGCTTTGAACTAGAAAACATGAAAACATCAATTGCTATGCACCGAGGCTTTCGTAAAACTTTCGATAAAACTTAAGTAGCAAAGATAAACTACCATCCAGAACTGATATCACGCTCTAGATCAGCTTTGTAGAGAAGCTAAGGCTACTGTCTACACAACATCAAGTAGACTTTGTGTGATCACAACCCCTAAATAATCTTTATGGAAATCTTTATAATTTTCTTATTATGCGTATTTGAGCTACTCAATTTTTCAAACCCAAAGTCCTCTTGAATATTTTTACGTTTTCCAACTCATGTCCTTTGGATATTCTAAAGCTTTAACATTTTTTGAAGCCTACCGCTTGCATTTATCATTTAAATTCATTTTAAGTTGAAGTGAACTCTCCCATTTAAATTTTCTACAAATGTTATTTAGTTGTGATTCATCAAGCATGTTTGATTCTTGATTATGTATCTCAACAGTTATCTAAATTTGAACTCGCAATTTGTTAAATGAAGAGGTTAGGCTAGGAAATGACAGCTAAGGGAGGCAAACATTAGATGGTTTTTAAACAAACGTTCAATTTTTTTATTTGGCAAACGTCTTCTTTTATTTTCTGCAAAGCGCATAATGGCAGAAGATTTTGATTTTAAAATTCCTCACTGCTGTAACACTGAAACTAGCAGCTCCTTTGTTTTAAAGTTGGCTTCCGCTACTCTTTTTTACTATTTGTTTGCAGTGCGTTGTTAATCAAACTTGTCTTTTATGATATTGATTCAGTCCATTTATTTCTATTTTTAACATATGTTATTTAGTTGTGAATCATCATAAAGATGTTGGATTATATGTTAATTGTATCTCCAAAGTTATCACATGAAATCCTCAATTTGGTTAATTAAACGAAGTAGGTTAGGCGAGGAGAAAGCAGAGGTGAGGTGGTTGTAGGAAATTTTTCGCAACTATTAATTTTTTTTATGTGCCTCTTTTCTTTAATTATTTTCTGCAAAGTTTCATTGTATAAGTTTTTATTTTAAAATTCATTGTTGCTGCAACACTGCAACCAGTAGTTGTTGTGTTTTTTATGGTTTGCTTCTAGCTGCTCTGTTTGACTGTTTGTTGACAACTGCGTCCTTAATTCAACTTCTCTTTTAAGCTATTCATTCAGTCCATTTATTTCCATTTTCTACCAAATGTTATAGTTGTGCTTCTTCAAAAAAGATGTAAAATTTTTGTTAATATATCTAGGTTTTCTAATAGATTTTTCGTATTTCTTGCAGGCTTTGTTGATGTTTTTGAATGTCACTTGACAAAGATTGAAGTTTTAAGTTTTTTGCCAGAATTTTGTTCTTTCTTTAGTGAAGATTGAAGTTTAGAAGATACACTAACTCATTATAGTTTCTATGAATGTCTTTGCAATACTTTGGTGTTATCTATGTTGGAGTTTTGCAATATTGAACATTATGGGAGTAACTAATTTATGTAACAATCGCAATCTTATGATCTCGATTTTTTGCCCCTCTATAATTGTGCATTTATCGATGAAATGAGTCCATTGTGTTGTTAATGGCTCTAGGATCAATAGTGGTCCGTTAGAGACCACACTTATTGATTGTCTTGAATCATTCCAGGAGTAGAATTAATGTTCGTCTCTAATGTATAAGCTACGACTAGTAATCATGCTAGCCAGTAAAGCTATTTTATGAGCAGGTTGTTGTTCGTCTTCAAAACTACTTTAGGACCAGTTTCTTAATGGTCTCTATAGACCTAATTGTATTCTAGGACCAGTTGGTACACTCGTCTCTAAAAATTTTCTAAGACGAGGTTGCGGAATGTCGCAAAAAGAGGTTTAACAACCGGAATACCAAGATATAAGTGCTCTATTTGAGACCTGATTTGCAGTCACTAAAAGGAGTTTACGACCTGAATTTATCGCGTCCTAAAATATTTAAGGGACCAGATTTTTTACCTCGTCCTTACTGAGCACTAGCGATGGAAGTATATAGTGACGAGTGGCGACCAGATTCTTCTGGTCTCAATTGCTCAATTGTGACGAGATTAAACTTTTAGAGACTAGGATTTTCATCCTTGGAAGATTTTTCTGTAGTGCTTTCCAAAACAGTCTGGTTGTACTTTGAAATGCCAACCTTTCAGAATAGACATTTCCAAATTGTGGGAAATTCAAATAAAACTGGGAAAGATTTAAATAAAACGGGTCGCGCGGATCCGAGTTGGATCGGGTTATTCAACTAAAAAATTAAAACATTTCAGTTAATCTCAACTAAATAATTGAAAGCATTTATGTTACCAACTAATTAATTGAAAATGTTTGGTCATTTAATCAATTAAATAATTAAATAAATAATTAAACCAAACTTTGTCCAAAAATAATTTTACGATCGATCATTTTTCAAAACCAAAGTTGAGCGAGCAACGACGGTGCGAGGGGGATCCCTCTTTCCAACTCTTTTAACAATTAATAAGAGTGTTTCTATATTTAAACTCTTCTATTTTTTTCCACCACCGATGAGAGACAAATGTTTTTTCATTAAAGCATAAGAGGACTTTTCAAGTTTTCAACTCTTCAAGTTTCCAACTTTTCAAGTTCCTCTCTTTTCATCTTCCCTTCATTACCCATTAATTCTTGTTAAAAATCTAACACTTATGCCCAAAGAGGACAATTCACTAGCAGACTGGGTGGTTACAAGCAGTTTAAAAGTTACTCGTGTGTCAGCCTTGTCCAAATAAGCTTGAGTTTAACTGAGTTTAGATAAATCTCGATAAGGCGAGATATCCTCATTGTTGAGTCCATAGAGTGAGTATATGTAACATACCAGCTTAAGATAATAATTTTTATATTGACACACATGAGAGATGTTACGTATATAATTAAGTACATCTTTTTAAGTGGTTAATCATTTTTTTAAAAATTATGTGAATCTAGACCTAAAATAAACAATATTACTATCATATTGAATCGTTACAAAAATCTACTCATAATCACATAAAAACTTCATGAATTACTAGAGAATTATTACATTGATGCTTTGGATTAAAAAATCCTTCTCTCTTCTCCTTTCTCCCTTTTATTTTCTTTTCTCTTCCCCCTTCGTGTATCCCCCACCCACCCACACATCAAACTTCTTTTTTCTGTTTCTGCCAATGCCAATGTTGTTGGTTCTTCTTTGTTTATTTAATTGGGTATTTGCCTTATTAATTTTAGGAAAAATCATATAGTTAGATATACATCCATATCATATCTACTTATCTAATTTATACTTTTAAATAATTACTCCCTCAGTCCATTTGTATTTATCATATTGTGTTTTTTTATAGTCAATTTGATTAATTTTCAAAGTTAAATTAGATTACATTAATTATTTAATATTTTAAAACAAGAAATTAGATATTTTAAAACTTAGAAAACAAAAAACGATAAACTTGTAATTTTGCATTAGAATTTTAAAACTATATGAAAAAATACTAAAATGTGTAATTTTTTGCTATAAAAAATAAATCTTAAAAATGTTTAATTAAAATTTTTATAATTTGTTATCGAAAAATAGAAATCATGACAAATAATAGTATTTATTCCATTTATTATTAATAATATATATCAAATTTGAAAATATATTCATAGCAAAACATCACTCCTTAAAAATATCCTAAAATAGATCCTTACCCAATTAATTTTCTTCTTAGTCTACTCTCTCTCCTAATGCTTCCCCTCCCATATTCATCACCCAAAATATATTTTGCTAAGTTTAAACTTGATCATGATTGGAGAGACAATGGTCAGAATATGTGTATACACATATATCTAATTAAGAGTTAATAATTTTTTATTTTCCTTTTGAATCAGGATACAAAAATATCCTCAGAGGAGGGAGAGGGGGAAGGGGGTCAACCCCATTACCTACCAAAGACACCTCTTAATTAATGTAACACATTTTTATTTTAGTTTCCTTTTCCACTTGTTTTTTTCTTCTTTTTACAATTAAACTCTAAAGTTCCTTTTCTTTTCCCTTTTTATGTTGGCTAAATACACAAATAATTTTTAAGAAAAAATTAGAGATATTACACCCTCTCATTTAAAAAATAACATTGTAACTATAAATAATACATCTCATATGTACTCTCAAAATAGATAATCTTCTCCAAAACTTATCAGATTATTTTGAGTATTATAACACTCATCTTTGCAAGTCATAATTATCTCTAATATAGAATAAAAATCAATAAACTTCACAAAACGACTAAGAGAATCGTTACATGTCAGTTTCAAATCCTATCCAAAAACTTCAAACACCTGCTAAAGGTATGGAATATGAAAGGTTCAAAAAATAAAAAAGCTTTTTGTTGTGAATGAAAGAAGGTACAATTGAAAATATCTTTTGGAAGAAAAAGAAAAGTTAATCAAAATGTTGGAAAAATTTTGTCAGTAACGAGGCGCGTGGTGGGACTATTTAAATGGATTATAGTTGTTAGATGGATGGGACCATACTTCTTTTTTTTTTAATTTTTTATTTTGTAATTCGATATTTATATTATAATCTAATAAAAATCAATTTCGTATCAGAAAGTTTTAGGTTAGGAGTAAAATATTTTTTAACAAAAATGTTATCATATATATAAGAAGAATTAACCCAAAACTTTTTAATTAAAAATAATAAAATATTTATGGTTCCACACAATCTTCGTTGATGTATGGAACATACTTGGAATAAGAGTCCAACAACTCTTCCTTTTAGGAGCTTTGCGTGATGTTGGAATTTGGGGGTGACAAATCCAACCCCTTTTTCCACCAAAATTTTTTTATTATATATGTAGTTTACAAAATTATACTAGTATATATAAGATTATCTTAATTTTAAAACTTATTTATCTTCAATGGCGTTTTATTAATAATAATATTTTATTCGTTGAATAAAAAATGATTTATATTTTTTTAGACTGTTTTAAAAAGAATGATTTTTTTTCTTTTTTTGTAGTAATTTTTCATGTGGCATAATTAAAGCCACAAAATTAAAGGGTATTTTACACATTTTGCCTAACTTTAATTTAGGACTACAATATTCTAAAGTCTTCTTTTTATTTTTAAACTCCGTGTCAAGTCAAACCAAGTTATTCTTTACGAAACGGAGGGAGTAATATACTTTATTCGTCCACAATTATTTGTTAGAGTAAGGTCATGCACTCTCCTCAAAGAAAATTTAATAAAATGTATAATTTGACTAATATAACCTTACTATACCAAAAATATCAAAAATCTTTATAACTTTTCAATTGAACAAAATGGAGTAATTATTAAGGACAGAATCCAAAAAAAATAACTAATTATTTCTTATCGTTTAAATTAACAATTAATTTTGGACATCTATTTTTAGTATACCTGTCAAACATTTGTGGACAGAGGAAGTATGTACTTAGCAATATTTAAAGATAAATATCTAATAATATAAGCAAAAATATGAAAGCAATTTTACTATAACAATGGAGATTGTTTGATAGGATATACAAAAGTAATGTTAAATAAAGTATATTTATACATTAGTTATTTATATACTATTTTTTATACATTGTGCAATTTGATATATTAAAAAACATGCATTGAAATATTAAATCTCTCTACATTATTAATATCTAAAAAATTATGATATTAGTAATATGCTTCTTAATACACTATTCTAAAACAAAGATAATCTTCAAGGAGTGTTTTGAAGTGAAAAAACTCCTATTTATTTATAGAAGAAGAATTCTTGGGCTCCAAATACCAAATTAGAAAAGGAAAAACTTTTCCAACAATGCTCATCTACTAATTGATTTTGAGCAAACTTTTTAATTGTCATAGGCTTGAGAATTATCCATGGAGCCCACCCATTGACAACCAAAATAATGGTCATATTACAAGAACGAAGTGACCTTTTAACCTCCATTTTATTGAAGAACTTCATAATTTTTCTTTCATTAACTAGAAATCCTTAAACTTGATTTTAATTTTGACTTTTGATCTTAATTTGAGATCTAACTTTTGATTTTGATTGGAGATAAATTTAATATGCATCATGTTCTATTTAATCACTGCAGCTCAATACTTCTCTATCGTTCCTAACACCCACTATTGTCAACCTCTAACACCTGCTCACTAGGCTATAAATCTATATCTCTTCTCTTCATATATACAAATCATCACAATCTCGCTTTCGTCATATTTTTCTTCACAAAGGTCACTCTCATTCTAGATAGCATATTTCTTAATTTTATCTCTCTTAGCATGTCGATGCAGTAATCTCAAAAAAAAATTCTTTGTGACTTTCATCTTTAGAACATGAGAGATTTAATTCAGCAACATTTTGTCCCATACAACACAATTAGTCTAATTACCACGTAGAACTTACATTCAAATTTAGCCTTCATTTTGTCCATTCTGTACCAATACAATGACATATAAAATAAAATATCAAAAATTATACTAATATCAAAGAAAACTCAAGGTGATAGAGATGATTTTTAATAATCTAAATCTAATTTTACATATATCAAAATTAATATAATATAATTTTCTAGAAATCGATTGAATCGTATAATTTGACACTCGTACCATTTGCACCTATATATGTCTGAACCCTTATTTTTAAGTACAACTAATGTTATTTCCATTTTAAAAATTTGACAAAGACTTATTAGGTGTTATGTTTATAAAAATCAAATTGCAAAGATCAAGAAATTTTAAAATACTCGAAATATATATACATAAAAAAGGACTACTATAGACCTATCCCCAAATATATACGAGTGATATTTTTGTCATATAACTTGTTATTTTCTTATAAACATTTTTGGCAAGAAATTTTAATTTCCAAAAAATTAGAAGAAATAAAAATTGTGTCTAAGTTCTATTGATCTTTTAAAAATTTACAGTTTATTTTAATATTTTATATTTAATAAACACACTACTCTCCATTTATTAATTACAACTTGACAAGCTTAAAAAATACATCAAAAAACTCGCTCTGTTTATACTGTATTTTGTGTATAATGTGTTTGTTTTACTCTAAAAAGAAATTATAACAATTAAAAAAAATAGACACCGATAGAGAGGTTGGAAGTGGAAGAAAGAATAGGAAAAGAGTTAAAAGAGAAAAAACTTATTCGTATTGGATGTTTATATTAAATTAATGTAACTTTCATTATTATGTTATTTAATAAAATAAAATACATATTAATTAATTATGTCCCAAGTTAAAATAAACTAATAAAGGGGGGAAAGCCCCACACCAGCCATCCAACACCATAAACACCATCCCACACCCTCCCCACCTCACCACGCACAACCCACCACATGTCTTTAGACTTAAAGACCTCGCACACATACCCTATACCACCCCTATCTATATCGACACGACTACCTCCCCCCCCCACCCACTTAACTTATTTAATCACACCTCACCCACCCCCCGTCATCACACCATACATAACCCCACTCCAAAACTCCCCACACCATCACCGCAAAGACCACCCAACTCCCCACTAACCACTCAACCAAACAAACCCAATCCACACCCCATCCCCACTCACGCACCCACCAAATCACCTACTCTGCACCCCTCCTCACAGTCAACAAAATCCCCCAACAACCCGTAAACCCCCCGATTCGTACCCTACTACTTTTATCCCACCTCACAACAAACCTACTTTATCCCCATTTATTCCTCCTTTTCCTCTATGGTCTACTGCCCCTCATAATAAAAATATCATTATTAATTAATTATGATCAATTAAAAGTAAACTATAAATTTAAATATATAACATGCATGCATATATTGATTTGATACAAAATGCAATATGAATAAATTTTATCCGATTAAAGTGACTAGTCAACTATAGTCTTTTCAATTCTTCGAAAAGATAAAAGACAAGTCACTCTCACTATCTAACATCTTCAAAAAAAAGCTAAGGTAAAGGGAGTATTTGGTTAAAAGGACAAATTTCACTCTCTCTGAAACAATTCTCTTGGGCATTGCATCCTTTTGTCACCTACTTTTTGTTATCCTTCAAACCAAACGCAATACACAGAGCAACGCAAGGGGCGTGTAGGCGGAGCTGAGAGCGAAGAGCGGACGCAGGGCGGAGGGGGGCCGCGGCAGGATGAGGAAAAAGAAGGAGGGCAGAGGGGAGAGGCGGGAAGGGAGGGGAGGACAAAGGGAAAAAGGATGAAGGAAAGGTGGAGCATATATTTTTACAATTAATTTTCTTAAAAGTCTTCATATTTATTTATAAAAAATAATAATAATAAGTTAGTAAAACTATCTTATTATTCATGATTATTTTAGCACCGAAGAAAAATTATCAAGTAGTGAGTAAATATGTTCAAGATTCTATCAATTAATAGAGTAAAAATGATAAACTCACTATATCAATTATTGTTTACTTAATAATCGTATCAAGTTAAAATTTGACAAGTAAAAAGAGACGAAAGAAATACTATTTTATATCTTATAGTACAAATTTTTTAATAATTTCAAACTTTTTTAAGTTCTAGAGTTTGTTATTTGTGTTTTGCAAGTATTCATCTCACTAATATAAAGGGTGGTTTGGTGGGAGATATTCCTCGTATGATACAATCTTTTAACCTATATTATATTTTGTTTGATATTATCCTATATATAATTAATTAATACATAAAAAAATGGAAGTGTATATGTATGCATAGCTGAATAATACAGATATAATTCCCCTAGAAGTGTATATATACATTACAGTAAAAGACACAAAAAATCCCCTTGAAAGTGTATAAAGCTAAATAACATAAATGATTTTTTTTCTGGAAGCTAACAAAAAGAAATTGTAGAATTTATGTTATGTTTTAATACACCTAATCAAATACTTTCTTTGTTTCATTTTATGTGGCTCTTTTCATTTTTCGAGAATTAAAAGTTTAACTTTAATCGGACATTTGCGTATGAAATCTTAAAAGTTTTTAAAATGAAATTTATATATTTGTAAACTACGGAAAGAGTATCATAAGTCACAATAATGATAATTCAAAATATTAAAATGATCTATAAAAAACTTATGATCAAAGATAGATTTGTTTAAATCTCGTAATGCGAAAAGTATCACATAAAATGAGATATTTATGGAGGTTAAACCGCGCAAACATTAATATATGACAGTACATCAAATATTAATCAGGCTCCACAACCTAACAATATTTACGTAGGGGTCTTCTAAAAATATATTCCCTCTGTCCCATTTTATGTGACATTTTTCGCATTTCGAGATTCAAACAAGTCTATCTTTGACCGTATGTTTTTCATAGGTTTTTTTAACATTTTGAATTATCAATTATTGTGACTTATTGTACTCTTTACGTAGTTTACAAATATATAATTTCATTTCAAAAAATTTGAAAATTCCATACGCAAATGTCCGGTCAAAGTTAAACTGTTCGACTCTCGAAAAATGAAAAGTGCCACATAAAATGGGTTGGAGGGTGTATTAACTTGTTATCTTATCAAAATGAGTGATTTTTTCCATTGACCCAAATCAAAACTGAAAAAACTATTATCTTAGAGAGATTATTAATTAGTTAAGTACTCCCACTGTCCCTTTTTTACTTGTCCATTTTTGAATTGGCACACCTATTAAGTAAATAATTAGTGACGTAGTGAGTTTACCATGTTATCCCTAATAATTATGAAGTAGATATAAAATTCTACATTTTTCAAAGTAATTAGTCATTTAATTGGGGGTATAATAGGTAAAAAAATTTATCATTTCTTGATTTGTCAAAATGGACAAGTAATTTGGGACAACTATAAAAGGAAAAATGGAAAAGTAATTAGGGACGAAGGTAGTATTAATTTAATGATATTTTATTGTATATATACTTTCTTGGCAAGTTATTGTAACCACCTATGTAGCATAGTCTTGATCACACTTTTTACATGTATAGTGTTCACACTCGTGCGACTGTTTGGTTTTTAACTATATGTTATGTATTATGAGTTGGTCTTATAGTAGCAAAAGGATCAAACCGTCCAAAGTTTGCAATTGTGATATGCTTTGAAATTTGATGTTGTTATTACTTATTAGGATAATTAAACATAATATTTGTGTGATTTTATTTTTCTAAACTAAATCAGCTTGTTAAAGAAGATGAATTACTATAATGTATTAATATTGCAGAAACAATATACATGAATGTATATATATTATTGATACATAGTTATACATTACTTTTGTAGATGATTATACATTATTTATGGAATATATACACATTACATGTACATAACACCACCTCATTTGAGAAAAAAATTGTTAGGTTTTGTTGAGAAATTAAAACACTTGAATTATGGATTCAAAGTATGTGGGGTTAATTGCAATTGTTGTGTATTATGTCCATGAGTGGCTTTGAATAACTCCTATGATCATTTAATGATATGTCATATGATTGGTGTGGTTGATTATTGATGTAAAACTTGTCATTCTCTCATTATGCATATGAACTTGTTATTTGCATTGGTATTGAGGCTCTAATATGAGATGATACAATGTGGAAATGATTAAAAAAATGGCATGATGAAAGAAAACGATGAAGAGGATGTGATACGATCTAATATAATTAAAAGTTTATGGACTGATATTTTTTTCATGGGTCCTGATTAATCGACAAATTGCATTAGGGCACACACACATCATTTTCTATGACAGTTAATTTGCATTGCATTGCACATCATTTGATTCCTATGTATGAGTGAGTTGTTATTAAATTGGGAAAGTTTGAGAGTTTGATGATATAGTTTATTCACGGGGTTATTTTTATTGCATATGTCTTTTGTCGCTATTTTTATTGCTAGAATGGGTTGAATTTTGATTTTTGCGTTTGCTTAGGGTCAGCTAGGGATATTGAGTATCGGTTGTTGTTTTGGTACTCATTCCTTTGCTTTTCTATGCTTGTTAGGTTATGGCCCGGTTCATCAGAATTCACATATCCTTATATTATGTCTTATTTATATTCTATAACCACAAACATTCAAACTTGTTCTTTCATCGAACCTTAATTATTATCATGTGGTTTGTACACGTGATATCAGTTTGTAGCAGAGATTATGTTTATATTGTGGATTCAATGAAATGTTGTTCTTAATTCCTTGTTTTTTTCTTACTAATTTCCGCATTTACCTTTATAGAAGAAGATTGCTTAGGTTAACCTGTCTTGATGGAATAAAACATGTATTATCACATCCGATTATTTTATCCAGACAAGTTTAATATTAAAAGAACAAAAATTAGGAAAACTACTTTTGCTCTTTTACGTCTTACGCACAGATAGAATCATATTCTCTTATTAAAAAAATTTACACTAGACACGTCTTCATTAACGTACTTGCTTCGAGAGGAGTTACTACCATTAGGGACTAGTCTACTATAGGACAATCTTTTAGAAGCTTTCTTGAGCATAGCCCCCAGCTAAACAAGGCATTTCTTTTGTCCTTCTTATTGGAGACATATGTATATATATATCTGAGCTAAAAGTAAAAGCAGGAAGCACGCTACCTTGTTTTTACTCTTATATATCTATCTATCTTTTTTCTTTGTGATCTCACTTTTTCTAATTATATAGATAGACCATCATCCATCTAAGTACGGGTTCACATACTTAAAAGTAATTTTTTAATATGTATCCATCGGTTTGATTGATCAGTTTTTGGTTTTTAAATAAATATGTTATCGATTTTTAATTATTTTTTATTAATTTATCGAATAAGAAAATACTCATAAAATAAATATATGATGATTTTTCACTTTTCTAACAATTTGACACAATAATGAGAGAAGCAAATCCGCTATAAATTAAATACTTTGATATAGTGAAACAAGAAATATGATGAAAAATTACATCAATAAGAATAGATGTTGTACAAAGGCTACAATAACATGTTACAACCAAAATAATGTTAAGTAGAAGTACGATGACATGTGAAGTGTGTAGACCGTGGAATAGAGTATACTGATATTATAGTGTCTAGTTAGTATATAGTAATATATATGAATGAATTAGTAGTAAATTACTAACGTCTTATGGGTTATCGTTTTATCCAATTACTCAATACTAAAAATCGCTACCAAATCGATAACCCAATAAAAAAATTAATAAAACCATTAAAAAAATATTGATCCAATAATATTTTTTTGATTTGATTTGTTGGCCAGTTCAGTTTTGCACATGCACGCCTAGCTTAGACTTTATATTTGGATAACTTTCACACATAGCAAATAAAAAATTTATATTTGTATGCTATAGTAAAGTTTGCATAATTACGCTCCATAGTAAACATAAAAACTGTATCATTCACAGTTGAAGCAAATTGTATAAAATGAAGTATATAAAACAAGAAAGAGAAAGACACCTGGGCAGAAAACTGTAAAAAAACGAAGTGTATAAAACGAATTGTATTATTATAAGTGTATAGAACGATTATATACAATTTGAATTTGTGTAAAATGAGAAAGAGAGAAAGACAAAAGAGACTTGACAAGGAATATATAATTGAATCGAATTGTATAAAACGAGAGAAGAAATTAGATACAATTTGAAAATTGTATAAAACGAGAAAGCGAGAAAGACAAAAGAAACTGGGCAGGGAGTTTATTGTATAATTATAAGTGTATAGGATGATAATATATGTACTTGCATGTGTATATACAATTTTCTGACGCTTTATACAAACAGAAACACAATTTATACATTTTGCTTCTGTTTGTATAAGTGAAAAAGGCGAGGGTGACGAGCGAGATTTGGGAGAGTAGCGAGCGAGATATGGAAGAGGGGATAGAGGGGAACAAAAATATACGTATTTATACAATTTTCTCTGCTTTATACAATTAGAAACAATTTTTATAAACTTGTGTTTGTATAAAAAGTGAGGAAGCGAGCGAGAGATTCGAGGAGAGTGGCGAGCGAGAGATTCGAGGAGAGTGGCGAGCGAGATATTTGGGAGAGAGGCATCTGACAATTTTTTGCAAATGTTTGCTATGGATCACAATTAAATCAAACCCTAGCTACTCCATTTATTTTAGGTTATTAGTTTGCTATTATATACAATTTTTCATTTATATTTATACAATAAAACCCATTAATTGTGATCAAACTCATCATCTAAGACAACTTATAAGTTCGGCCACTACAGGGTCAGGGGAAGAAACATGCGTGGGAAAGAGCGTGCAACAAAATCAATTGAATAGACAGAGAAGTCCGATAAATCTAAAAATTTAGAATTCATAAACTTCAATTTTTAACTTTTACTCCACACGGAGGGTTGAACTCTCTGCAGTGACGATACATACACTAGCTACATTTGAAGTTTTGACTCATCATCTAATTTATAATATTTTTTAAAAAATTTATAATATATATATTTTTTATTTCAAAATATTTAAAGATTTTATGCATAAATTTTTTCATTAAATTTAAATTATTTGACTCTAAAAAAATAAACGAACTCTCCATTCCTCTGACAAATACGGCCTCTATACATGCGTGCAACTATATATTCTAAGACGTTTTACATGTGTCATTTAAAATTGGTGTTTTTCACACACATCAGAGGGGAAGAAAATGCTAGTATATGGATGCTACTTATGTCACTTCAACCAATAAAAAGACATTTAGTGGCAATGATATCTCTCCTTTTAATATTATCATAAAAATATTTAACGGTTATTGAGTTACAAACATTAGTCGCTAACGGCTTAAGCAATTTTTATTGACGAGTTCAAGATTTTCATTCCAAAAAGTTTAAAAAATAAAAATATTAATGTGTGATCTAAAGTGCACTGCAAAGTACAGCCACAAAAGAATGATTCAAAGTTATGTGCGATTTTTTAAAGTTATCCGCATAATTCACTTAGACATCTCAACTAAGGCTAATACCTATTGAACACTTTTATCTATTTAAAACTTATTCCTAGACATTTTTAGATAATAAGTGAAAATAAATAAAATGTGATGTGACAAAATGACTAATTAAAAGATAACGTGTAACGTAGGGTTCAACAATTATAGAAAAAAAGATTTTTCTGTTAAAAAGAATGAAAATTATTTCAAATAAATTTTTCCATCTAATTTTTAAAAAAAATATGAATGAGAAGCTCAACCCTACCCACTCCTTTTCTTCTTCATCTTCTTCCTAACAAGACTTTTTTCTCAAATGACAAAATTCAATATCTTTGTTAACTGCTTTTATAATTATTTTTTGTTCCTAATACGTGAGAGAAAAAGATATTCAAAGAGATTGATGAAGAAAGAGAGTCTTTCAACCAATAGCAAAGAGAACCTAAATTATTTTTATTGAATTGATTTGATATTATTTTCTATAATTTTAGTGGATTTACATTTTAATTTGAATGGTAATATTTGTACAAAGGTCACCGAGATGGACATCAATCGGCTAATTTTTTCAGCCTGATATTCTCTCTTCTTTTTTCCCTTCAAACTTAGTCGATTCAATTTTTATTGTTTTTAATAAATATTGAAAATAATATTTATTAAAATGTGCAAACTGGGAATAGCATTCACAACTCAAGTTTTACAATCTAGTGTCATTGGGTTATCTCTCTTCGTGTTTAAAGTCAATATATATACAACGTAACTTTTTATCGAGGAGGTTCGAATGAACCCCTAATATCCATGTAGCCTTGCGATATTTATAAAATGTTGATTATAAATACTGATATTCATTATTACCATCAAATTTAATATAACTTATATCAAGAATTGGTTTTGTTGAGCTTGAAGAATAAATTGTTAGAAAAAGACAAAGTGAGTATTGATTTTTGAAGATTTGAGTTGAATATAACCACTGGAAATAGTTGGAATTGATATTAGAATATTGGATAGCAAATTTGGAGACATTTAGACAATTTTGAATCTTTTGAAACAATATTCTAAGATTTCAGGAGAGAAATATTCAGTCCTTTATTTTGTGAGGGCTGGATACACAAATGGCTAATGATATATATCAAACGTTAGCGTTATTACAAAACAAAATGGTTATGTCACTTAAAAAATTAAATTCAAATCGCCAATTGCAAATTCATCGATTATCAGTTTTGATTTTGAGTTTAATAACAAAGAAATCACAAACATAATCAAATCGACATATATATATATAGTATAGATTTTTTATATTATATATATATTATTATATATATATATAATATATAATATATATTATATATATATCTTATATCATATATCTTTTGTAATGTTAGTGTTAGTTCTCTGACTTGAGAAAAATTCCACTATTTATTAAGATATAATTTGGGCCTTCTTTGAAACTAGGGCTAGACTAGTAGGGCCTGTATAATCCCACTATAGCAAAATGAATACAACAAATATTGTGTATATACATTGTATAAATATGTATATATTAATTATATAGTCAATGTATATATAGTTATAAATACACTGTTGGCTGGTGTATTTCACATAAAAATAAGAAAAGAAAAGAAAAAGAGAGAGAAATTAAAAAAAGAGTCAAAAATACCCTTGTAACATTCGAAAAAGTTTTAAAATATCCTTCATTCATCTATTGAGTTAAAAACTCAGTCAATGTTTTTGGTTCAATATTACCCTTTAAACTAACAGCTTTATATTTTTCAACAATTATATTAAAAAATATAAGATTGTTAGATAAAAGGGTAATATTGAACCAAAAAGGTTGATTGAGGGTTATTTTTAACCTAATAGATAAATGAAGGATATTCTTAAACCTTTTCGAATAGTACAAAGATATTTTAGCCCTTTTCTGATAAAAATATATCAGTGCAGAAGGAAGATTACTTAATTCTAATTAATTAAATTTCTATTAATTGTATTCATTCCCTCACACATCTTATCAATCCTTATGTCTCTACCCTTTTAATCTTATCATATTATGTTCTTTTAATTCTCAAAAACCCTTCTCTTGCATGTGATGTAATTTATGTGATTATTCTTTCTCTTAATTTGACTCAAATCTAGTTATTGATATCAATTTCATCTCTCTCGAACTAAAATATAAAATCGAGATTATGATTTTGTTAAATAAAGTTCATATCTTCATTTATTACGCCCCATTTTAGAGTAATAATGTCTTTAAAATGCCTTTATTATGTTTAAGATGAAGCTTGACAGATGAAGTTCATAAATTGTGAGTGATCATGAGGGTTGATATATTGCATCAAAATTGAATGGTGTTGTATGAAAATTGTATGAAGCATGATAGGCAAATTGTAAACTTGCCACATGTTTGAAGATCTATCAAAAGTGTGATCTTTTTAAACAAAGACTTTTAAAAAGTGTGAAAATTGTATGCTGAATTGCATGAGGATTGTGCTATATTGTATGAAAAATGATATGAAAGTTATATGTAACATGACATACAATATACAATACAAACTATAAGTGGCAATGAACTTGTATCAAAAAATTATATAAATGGTATACACAGGTTATATCATGAGTTGTATGAAAGCTATATATTGTATCCTAAAAAAAATTCCTCTCCATTGAATTTGCATGTTGCTTTTAAATTTATTTGTGTTTGAATATCTCAATATTATATCAAGTTCTCTTTTTGATGCTCTCGTATCCATAATCTTTTAGATTACTTTCATAAACATTTGTTTATGTAAGATAAAAACATAAATTGTTTTGAGAGCAGAAACATATATAGTTAAAAATGAAAGAAGTAGCTACCTAAATCTCTCATCAAAGATGTATGACTTTATTTGTAATACGCTAATCGTGTAGTATATATTTATGACTATCTTCAAACACTAAGAATCTTTTTAAACGTGACATATACATTTTTTTTAAAAAAAAATCTCGCTTTTTTCTAAGAACTCAAATTGAATTAGATTTCCGTATCTATAAGAGGATATCCCGAAATTAAAGTCGATAACATGCATTTGAATGTGTGTTCCTATCCTATGAATTAAAACAAACATAACTAAACAAAATGAAAATCATATTCAAAGAGGACATGATAGAAAAACACAAGAATGAATACCTTGATGGGCCACAACTTTTGAAACATTTCTTCCTTGGGCATTATATAAGTAAAGCCCAACAGAAATGAACAAATCACAACTCAATCTCAATGGCCCATGGGGGCATCAAAGTGACCTATCGTTGTGCTTTGTACATGTATTTACTTACTTTAGTTTCCATCTCACTTCTTTCGTTTCAAATTATTAATCATATTTTTCTTTTATATGTGTCTTAAAAAAAATCTTGCTGAATATTTTACCTTTATTTTTATCTTCAGATATAATTTAATTTCCTTAAATAATCACTTTTATTAAGGTGTTTGTAATTTTTAACTTTTTTTTTTGGTTAAAATAACTCAATGAAATTCTACTAAATAAAGTTTGGGGAGGATAGAGTATACACAGTACATTACCGAAAGGAAGGTTTAGAGAGAGATTTTTTATAGATTTCGCTCAAGAAGAAGAAAGAAGAACCACGAAGACGCATAGCAGTGAGAGTTACTAAGGACAATTAAGCAGAGTAGAGTCTACAAAAAAGAACAATAATATTAACAAATAGTACACATTTGGTAGGAGGTATTAATCAAAATAGTCCATGAATTAAATTTTAGTCCAAGTAAAACATTGTTTGGTTACTCTAATTAACATAATTCATGGATTAGTTATACCTCATACAAGGTCTTATTTAATCGGTAAAATTGTATATAATAGCAAACTAATAACCTAAAATAAATGGAGGAACTAGGGTTTGATTTAATTGTGCTCCATGAGCAAACATTGCAACAAATTGTCAGGCGTTCTCTCTCCCAAATATATCGTCCCCCCCACTGCCACTCTCCTCCAATCTTCTAGCTCGCTTCCTCCTTTGATACAATACAAGTGATATAAAAAATGTTCAAATGATAAAGCAGAAGAAAATTGTATAAATACATATATTTTGTTTCACTTCTCCCTTTTCCGGATCTCGTCGCCACTCTCCCAAATCGCGCTCGCCAGCGTCGCCTTTCGCATTTATACAAACAGAAGCGAAATATATAAATTGCATTTCTGTTTGTATAACGCGTGAGGAAAATTGTATTATACACATGAAATACATATATGGTCCTTATACATTATAATTATACAAGAAAAATATTTCCTCTGCCCAGTGTCATTTGTCATTTTCCGTCTTTATCGTTTTTATAACAATTTCAAACCCGTTTATCTCTTTTTCTCGTTCTATACAAATTTCGATTCAATTGTATATTCCTTGTCAAATCTCTTTTGTCTTTCTCTTCTTTCTCTTATCATCCAAATTCAATAGTTGGATATAATCGTTCTATACACTTCTAAGAAGACCAATTCGTTTTATACACTTCTTTTTATACAATTTCTGGCCAATGTCTTCTCTTTCTTTTTTTTATACATTTGCTTCAACTGTATATGTATAGCGAATTTTATAAGTTTTTATGTGCTTGGAGCATATTTATTTGCAAACTTTATTATATCATACCAAATAAATTTTTTTATTTGCTCTATGTGAAGTTGCCCTCCTTTAATCAGTAGAAAAGGAAGGGTAATAATCCAAGGTTACAATTCCTTGGATAAGACCCTTAAATTACGAAACTATGCCCCAAATCCTTTTTCCTAAAAAGTCTTAGTAATTTAATTTTTTGTTATATTAGGATATTTATAATATTCTTTAAAATTCTCCAATTCGTTCCATATAATTTGATGGTTTTACAAACTATTTTTGCCCTACTTATGTTGATTTGACTATTTTGGTTGATTTTTATAAAATATTTTTTAATGTTGTTGATTGACCCATTGCCTATTCGTT
Organism: Solanum habrochaites; assembly: GCA_027704765.1. Taxonomy (NCBI): domain Eukaryota; kingdom Viridiplantae; phylum Streptophyta; class Magnoliopsida; order Solanales; family Solanaceae; genus Solanum; species Solanum habrochaites. The sequence continues at coordinate 65,520,162 of JAKWJA010002497.1, read as the reverse complement.
TTTTTTTAAAAAAAAAAACTTCGTTCTATTTGAAACAATTTAAGTAGTCTTAAAATTAGGTTAAATTAAGGTATATTGACCAATAAAAATTAGGAAATATATTTTTCTATTAAAGATGGGGATAGGCACATCACACCTCAAAATTAAAAATTTTTTTATATTTAGAAATTAACTAATTGACTAGTTAAATGAAATGAAAATCTCACAATAAACCCGAGGGTATAAGAGGAAAGAAGTTTTTCTAGAATCTTAAATCAAACATAAAATTAGGTGGGAAGCAATGAACCAAATCCTGCATTACTAAACTCTGCATTACTAATCCCTGCATTACTAATTTATGTGTTAGTAATCCCTGTAATGCATTTTTGTACCAAACGACCTCATCGTGTGATAACCGAAACATGATAAGCAACACATGACAACAGCTACACATACTACACAACAACTTTCACAAGATAAGATAACTCTCTACTATAATATGCGACTTTCATTTCTTTTTATCTAGAGTCTTGTCTCGATAATGTGAAAGTCCGAGTCATTTGAAGCTTATGTCCTTTCCTCAATCTTTTTGGGTCATATATGAACTTTTACTATTAAAAACTAATAAATAATAATAATTTTATCATGAAATTTAAAATAATATATAATTTGAGATGATATTTTGAAAATAAAATATATAATGAAAGAGAGTAGAGTATTAAATTAGGCAGGCAGTCAACACGTGAAGTGTAAGGTGGGCTTTAATTTGTTCGTGATTATGGCGTATCTGTTGGGTGGTGACAACAGCGCCGCTCATTACTTCCACTCATCCAACATAATTATAAGTGCTTCTTAATCACTAATCTTCTATAGTTAAAAATTTAAATATTTAAGTTACAGTTTGGGTTGTCTTGTTTGTATAATTTGTGTGTATATTTGTATAACTCATTTATTATTGTATAAATTTGAAATAATAAATTTATACAATTACAAATATAAAAAATGTAAACAGTTATACAAATTTCACATTATGCAAAAGTTATACAAATAATATTATACAAATTTCGCATAACACAAACATGCCAATTATGTAAAACTAAATACTTAAGTCGCATAATTATAGCTAAAAGTAGATAGTCAATTATAAGTAAGTCAAACTATAGCTATGTTAAGTAAATAACTAATATATGTTGATAATATGTGTATTTTTCTATATATATATATATATTAGTTATGTGGAAAAATATATTAACAAGTGAATAACAATTTTTTTATTTAATTTAAAAATTATGTCATTAAATATATTCATACAACACAACACACGAGTACGGACAATACTTATATTTTAATAATAGAGAAAGAAAATTTAACCTGGCATTCATATGCTAGATCCATGTGAAGACTAATAGAAGGGCAAAGCTACTTAGAACCAAGAAACTCCTTTGGATGGAGTATTATTATAAATATTTCATATTTTGAAACTTTTTTTTTATAAAAAAATTTACTTTGATCGCCACAAAAAATTATTTAAAAGTTAAATGCCAATTCTAATACATTTAAGTAACTTCTTTGTAAAACATCAAATCATAGACACCTAACTAATATTTATAGTATCTACTATGAAACATATTACTCTACGTCGGGTGTTTACATTAAGTTAAAACAATTTTTATTATTATGTAATATAATATAATAAAATATAAATTAATTAATTATAATTAAATAAAATAAATTATAAAATTTAAATAAATAACAACATATATTATTTTAATATAAACACTCAATGGTAAGTTATAGTCAGCAATTGAAAATTCCATTTTAGTCATTATGTTATTATTATCATTGTCATTATGGGGGTATATTATTATTTAAGTAATATAGTATTAGCATCTTCTTTTGCACGTCCCCCAATGCGTTGTTGTCCATAAAAGCTCCTCCTCTAAACAACGTGCAACTAAGTTACTAACAACACCGTCAATATTACCCCACGCGCGGAAACTTCACTCTCCAGATTTAAATGTGGATTTCTTCATAATGCAATAAAGGAGGTGTTTGTACCGCTATGTCAGCGCGTGAATAAGGAATATGCATCCCGACCAATCTTAATGGTTTAGGTCGTATACGTGGCGATTTTTTACTGGGTGGCTATAATAGTAGTAATGACAGAGCTGTGATTATAACATTCCACGTCAGTTATTTTTTTTTTTAGTACAAAAGTTTTTTTCCTTGCTTGTAGCGTTCAAAGGTAAATACGTACATAGTAAGTATATACCATATATAATCTAACCTTTATTATAACCATCTTTAAGGGTTGTGGATTGGATATATGAGGTAATCAGGTAAGAGGTTTTTATTGAAAAATAATTTTTTTAGATTTTCTTAAAAAGAAATAAATATATATTTTTTTTATTTTTTTGTATTTAATAAGTAAATAAAAAAATATTATGAAAATAAATTGAGACAGAAAGGTAGAGGTTCAAGGGTGGCGCAAGATGGGATGGGGATTGGGAGATTATGGTAAAGTGAGATAGAGACGACAAGAACGTTACAATTTATTTATAGGACTGTGGTTTGTTACGTTCATGAATAAATTATTTTTTTCATTCTTTAAAAAACGTATTTTTTAAATAAAATATTTTACCACACAAACAAATCGGAAAATTGGAAAATGTTTTTCTCCATAAGCAGACAGTTTAATGACAAAATTGCCACTGGGTAGAGCTCAGGGGGGTGATCATCGATTGATTTGGTTCAATTTTTTAAAAAAAAATCAATTGTATTTTCGATTTTCAAAAAAGTTATATCAAAACAAATGTAAGAAACAGGGTTTTGAAAGAAACGGTTTCGATGAGTGAGGCTTTATATGATGTAAATTTAAATATAATAAAATATGAAATATCGAACAATCATAGATTTTTATTTTTTTTAAAAAGGAAAGTATATTCAAGCAACCAATTTTTTATGTTGGTATCCTCGGTGCAAACATAAGATTAGAAATGTAGCATTTTTTGGTTCCAACTCCAAAGATGTCTTTTCTCGATTCTCATCCATACCTCAAATACCCAATAAATCTCATTCATATCCAATAAATTAGATTTTAGAACTAAGAATTAAAACTTGTAGTGATGATTCGTAACAAACACTCAGATTTAAAATATCATAAAAAGTTTCATCTTTAAATTGTAGAAGTTTGTAATGACCTTGATAATTTGTATACGACCTTTTATTTCACTAATTATTATTATATTATAAATACATTATACTACCATATTATTTGGATTATTAAAAATCAAATCAAAGTATAGTACAAAATTTGTAACTAATAGTCAACAAATGAAGTTTATTTACTAACAGAAGAATTGTTCGTTTAAACGGATTGCATGCTTAAATCAACCAAAAATAGTAATGATGTTATCATTTAAAACAAAAGTCTCAATTCTTTGCTTAAAAGGAAAAGCAAAGAGACACAATATTGTTATTTGTTGAAGCCAAATATTAGAAACAATCAGATAATTGGTAATTAACCAAAAACATATTGTATTTTTTGTAAAAAACATTGATATATTATAGATGGATATAGTAGAGATCGATATATACGATAATATATATATTCTATAGTATAGATTAAAAAATACTTTTCTAAATAAGTTATTTAAGTAGCATGTCATAAACCCACCTGAATCTAAGAAAATCGCATAACAATTAACATAACACACGCTTTTATAAACAATAATTTGTGTAGTATTATCTAGGTTATATACATTATTAGTCTTAATTAGTGTAGAAAATGAGAGCTATAAAAAGTTACTGTGAGGTTCATTATATATTTAATGCTAGTTAGGTTATCAATATGTATCAATGACCAATTGGTATAACTAAACTATCAACATTAAACTTGAATGCTCTCTTTTATTAGTTTGAGAATTTAAGTAATGTAAATGATTTTCTTAAGGAGTAATAAAAGTAACATATATTAGTTTCATTTATTTTTATATATAATTTATTCATCTTTTCGATTTTATCATCTTGATGATTATTTTAAACCAATTATACTTTTAGTAAAAAAATAATTACTTTAAACATCTTTGTGTGTATTTTATATTATAATAAAAAAAAAGAATAAATCATTGTGTGTACATTATATTACTAAGGGCCCGTTTGGATGGGCTTAATAAAGTACTTTGAAAGGCTGTGAAAATTGATTTTTAAATAAGCAGTTATGTGTTGGGTAAAAGTGCTGAAGTTGCGAGTATGCCAAACGTGGAGAGGATAAAAAATGGAGAAAAAGAAAGAGATGTAGGATTGTTCTCATGTTGTAAATTTGGAGATTGTAAAAAATATTAAGGGCAAAAACACGAAAAATGTGGTAAACTTAAAAAGCCTATAAGATAAAAAAAGAAAAGCACCTCTACCCCGCTTTTAACTTTTGGCTTAAAATAAGTTTTTTTTTAATTAAAAAACTTAAGTTATTTTCGTATTGCCAAACAGCTAAATAATGTCAAAATCAGCTTTTAGTCAATTTGACCAGCTTTTAAGCTGAGCCAACAGGATCTCTAAGTACAACTTTTTTAAAAAAAAAAAATTCACCTAAAATTGTAAGATAAAGAATGTACTTAAAGATGAACATATTATTTCGCATTCATATGACAATTTAGGAGCAAAATATAACATAGTGAATAAAATTTTACTATTAATATCAAAAGTTAAAATTATATAGAGAATTTAATCTCGAAACGAGTGGTTAGTGATTTACTTCGATTTTGGAGCGTAGTGGAAACTTTGGGTAGTTGTTTGGCTATTCCGTTGCATCCAAACTTCACTGTCTTTGTTGTATGCAACTATGCAATGTCCTTGTCTGTCAAATTATTTGAAGTAATTTTGTATCTTGTTAAGCTATTTTAGAAGTTTTGTACTCATCATATTATCAGAATTTAGAATGTAGATTATGTTTTTTTTCGCATTTTTTGTTTCAGTTTATGGAATTAATTTTAAGATTTCACTTCTGATATTTGTTTATTTTTAATTAAGCGTTTTGAGGAGTATTTAGTTTAGTTAAGGTTTAACTTATATATAGGTCGATTAGGATATGTGTTATTATAATTTTAAATTTTGAATTTTGAATTGAGACATATATGGTTTAGGTAGGTACCATCACAATATGAAAAATTTGGATCGTGAAAAATTAATATATGAATACCCATCTGAGTACAAAAGACGTTCTTAGAGATATAGATAGTATCAATATAAATACATTTTTTTATATTAAGATGTCGTGTTTAGATTTGAATACTAAATAATTAAGAATTTTTATTTTTTTAATATTTGAATGGATAAATTTGTCTTTATTTGTAACACCTCAAAAGTTCATAAGTGTAAACTAAAAAAACTAGACTTACGAATGAGATATACGAACCGTAAAAGAAACTACAAATCGTAGATGCCACCCATAGATGAAATTTCATAAACAGAAAAATTGGTCTGAGTTTTATGGACTAGGTTTACGACCCACTAACCATCTTACGATTTGCGACATGACTAAAATTCTGAAGTACGGATTTTAATTGGACTTTTACGAAGAGATTCTACGACATGTAAAAGGGGTTACGGATCATAGATGAAAATATTTTATAAGTTCAATTTCAGTCCAGTTCTTACAGACTATATCTACGAGTTATACTTGAAACTATGAACCATATCTCGTTCAACATGTTGAAAATCATTTTTGACCAAAATCATTTTGATCTTTTTCCACTCTTTTAATTCATATACTATATCGTTTTAACCTATTCTAAATTAATTAAATTACTGAAATTTTAATAACCTAAACCCTCTCCACTTACACACAACTCCCTAAAACAAATTCCTCTTGCACACCCTACCAATTTAGTTAGGAATATGATAAGTGATAGTACGACCCCTTAATTTCGATTGTGCAGGTTCAAACAAATGAGGGACCGTTTGGAGGATACTTTTCAAATCCGCAATAAGAAAAAATGCGGATGAAGGAACACTTTAAAATTTACCTACACTTCGTTAATCTCTGAGGTAAGGCCACGTGAAATTGATAAAATCGTAATTTAAAATTGTAATATGAAATCAAATAAGATAAAGTTGAAGTTTTGTCTAAAAATGCAATTTGATTTTGAGTTGTATTTTTTTTAATCATAAGCATAAAACTCCACGAGTTGTGAAAACTATAGAATTTACTCAAATTCTTTATACGATCTAACCAAATAAGCAAAAGATCATAACAAAAGTATGATACACTATCACAATTTTTTTTTTAAAAATACAATATGTATTGATTGAACTTTAGTTCAATAAAAAAATAAAATTGAACATAAGTTAGAGTGCATCACTTTTTAGTATAATCATCCTACACAGTACAAACAATCTCATCACATTGAGCATCGTCATGTTCATAATTTGTGAATACATCATCGGTCCTTTTTATATTCTCGCAAAATCTTATGTAACATTGCACAAGTTATGACAATTATGTAAAGTTATAAAATCAACTATAAACTTTGTTTTCATATAAAATAAATGGTTGGTAAATATAATACATATAAACTTGTGGGTCAACTTTTATATTTGAAAATGTGAAATAATGATACGAATTTTTCAAATCAAGCTTTTTGGAGAGTTTGAAATTTCATCTTATATATCCATGATATAAAATCACATATCCAAACGCCTAGTAAGATGTCAATTCAAGAAATTCTATAAAAGAATAGTTCATCACTACTCCATAAATTTTCAATTTTAACCGTCGCCATGTACCATTGTCAATCCATCCATCTGCATCAACCACCATCACATTCAGCCACAACTACACATAATTCAGTTATTATCAATCGTCTGACCACCAGTTTATAATTATCATATCACCACGAGTATCATATACAATCATACCCATTCAACTTCAAAATATTTTTTAAAATTAACTCGCTAGCAATAAAATTATTAATACAATAATATCTAAAGAAAGTTCTTTTAATATATATTATTAGATATTTATTTTATTTGAAATAATAAGATTCACCCAAAGTCCTTAAATGTCTTATAAAGTTTTTTTTATTTAATAAAAAGAAATGTGAAAAAATAAAAACATTGTTGGACAAACTTTTGTGATTATAATAGGTCCCTAACTTGTTGGATTCTTTTTGTTTTCACCTACTTGTTGACCACTAGTAGTCTTAATAATCCTTACTTAATTAACCCCACCCACTTTTACCCTAATTGACAAATCACAAAATGAATGACTTAAGACGACGCCGTATACAAAAACAACTAAATCCTCGGCTGTAATCTGTATTACCCGCCGCGCCGTTTTAAAACGGTAGGGACCACAACAAAATCTTGTCCGCGTTAATGACCTGTTCGAGACTTTTTTTTGTAATATCGGGAATCTAGGAGGGGTAGACTCGGTATTTAATTTGTTTAAAGATATTAATCTCTTTAATTACAATTAGCCATTAAATTACTTATTAATATAAACTTAGACCAAACCCCTTCAAAAACTACGTGGGGCTTTGAGTTGAACTTGAGATATTGAAGAAGAAAGAAGAAAAAGACACTATTTTTTTGCTCCATCTCCGATTTTTCTGTAATTTTTCAAGAGAAATTGGACTGGTGAATTAGTATAGGATAAAGGGTTTCTTTTTTCACTTCATTTGGTTACCAGATCTTGCTTGTTTATTAGTTTGAAAAGTTGAAAAAAATTGGAGTCAAGTTGAAGTCAGAGAGCAATTGAAGAAAAGTGAAAGTGAACTGTTGCTTTATATTTGTCATTTTTGAGGAGATTGGGTTGTGGGAAATCAGTGGTTTCTTGATCTGTTGTTAGTTTATTGTTATTGATGATTCAGGAGCTGATTTGATCTGATTGGAGTTGTTTAATTAATGGTACTATTGGATTATTTCTTACAGCATTGTTTTTGATCTGCATTATGATTGTATTTGTTTTGATACTGTTGAAATGTGATGTGACGGGTATTTAGTCCCATGGTTATCAGGTTTTGATGCTGTTATGGAATGGGATTTTTTGACCAATGAAGATACTTTATGACATTGGGTTGATTTGGGCATGGTGATTAAGACAATTTTATTTTTGCTAATTATGTGCTGTGAAAGAGAGAGAAAATATAGATTGCTATGAGTCTATGGATGTAGAAGGGACTATGTTGTTTACTTTTTGGTTGAATTGTTGATTTCAGGTCAAGTTTGGTCATGTTGACTAGACCCTATTCTGGCCTCGTATGATATGGAATGAAATTATAATCATGGAATCGACTATACCTTTCCTATTGTTGGGTAGGCTGCGGTCAAAGGGTTTCATCTTCTTTGGTGTAGGAAAAAGGTTAGCTGTTCTAGAGTTTGATTTTATTTAATTTGCCTGTAAAATTCTGTAGTTTGTTGTTGGTGGGGGGGGGGAACAACTCCTTTGTGTTTTAGACAGTTTTTCGTGGGGTGGGGTTATGGTATATGCTCTATTTCCTGCCTTGAGCATTATCATATGCATCTTAAAGAAATTAATGTATAATTAATTTCTCCCACTGTCATGCTTTTTTTAAGGAAAGCTGGGAAATTTATTAGTCTGCGAGCATTTCTGTATCTTTGCTACCTTTGTTGATGCCCGAGGCTGGAGGGAGTAGTAAGCAGGGCGGCGGCAGGGTAGTAAAATGATAAACACATCATGACCTTTTATGTTAAGTGTTTTTTTTTTTCTAATTCCATCAGCCAAAACTGATGGCATCGAATAATGCTTTTTGATAAACAGTCCAATGACAATGTGGTACAATTCTCTGGTTAGCGTGACAGGCGAGTGTTTTCTTCTCGTTGCTTGGCCTCTTAACGGCTAGACATGCTTTGATCCTTAATACGTACTGGCAGCCTCAATCTGAGTCCTATTCATTTTGCTTATACATTTAAGGGCACAAAAGAGTACCAACTATTGGTATTGTCTCTAATAATTATTTCTGAATGGGCAACCCGCATCGTTGTATTTGCAGGCTGCTTCCATTAGCTTACCTGTTGGTTCTCTTGTTTGGGTGGAGGATCCTGATGTAGCCTGGATAGATGGGGAAGTTTTGGAGGTCAATGGTTCAGAAGTGAAGGTTCTTTGCACTTCTGGTAAAACGGTAAGTGAGCACATGGGATTTTTTTGTAGGATAGAAGTAATTAGTTTGTTCATTCAACTAACGGCAGAAACAAGCCAGGGCATTGAATTCTATCACCCTACTCTCTCAAACACATTGGTAACTACGCAGAGTTTTTGGAAATGCTGAACCTTGTTCATTTAATTACTCGCTGAATCTATGGTTACAGGTTGTTGTTAAGTCTTCTAATGTCTATGCCAAAGATGCTGAAGCTCCGCCCTCTGGTGTGGATGATATGACGAAGCTGGCTTATTTGCATGAACCAGGAGTCCTACATAATTTAAAGGCTAGATATGATATCAATGAAATATATGTGAGTTTCTTTGTCATTTTATGAGATCTGTTCATTTTCCTTTTAGGTCAAGTAACCTAATAGATGATGATTTCAGACATATACAGGGAACATATTAATCGCTGTCAATCCTTTTAGAAGGCTACCACACTTATATGATACTCATATGATGGCCCAATATAAAGGTGCAGCTTTTGGGGAGCTGAGTCCACACCCTTATGCTGTTGCAGATGCAGCATACAGGTTTGTGCTTCTCTGTTTTTATGAATTAAAAACTCTTGTTCGAATTTTCATTTAAATATATTTACTATGGGTGCAGACTTATGATCAATGATGGAGTAAGTCAGTCAATATTGGTTAGTGGGGAGAGTGGGGCTGGTAAAACAGAAAGCACCAAGCAACTCATGCGCTATCTTGCTTACATGGGAGGGAGAGCTGCAGCTGAAGGTAGTAGATCAGTTGAGCAGCAAGTCCTGGAGGTATTAAGTCTTAAACTGTTCAATGGTATTGTAACTAGAGCGTTACAACTGGTTGCTGATAATCGTTTGTATAAATGTAAAACTAAAGATCATCTGTTGCTATTGTACCTTTATCTACTCTTACGGGGTGACTATGCTTTTGCACTTTGCAGTCTAATCCTGTTCTGGAGGCATTTGGTAACGCAAAAACTGTCAGAAACAATAATTCAAGGTTGGATAGAATTTTGTCCGTTTTCTAATTGTTCAGAGGGCATTTTTTTCTGGAAACAATTGCATGGTTGTAATATCTTTTGCATGGAGATTGCAGTCGTTTTGGTAAGTTTGTGGAGATCCAGTTTGACCAAAAGGGAAGGATTTCAGGAGCTGCTGTCAGAACATATTTACTCGAAAGATCTCGTGTTTGCCAGTTGTCTGATCCTGAGAGAAATTATCATTGTTTCTACATGCTTTGTGCTGCTCCACCGGAGGTAATGCACCACTATTTACTTCATTAGATGGATTTCTATGAAGAAGAAGAATTCTGAACCCACAGTATTTTATATTGTTTCCCTCCTTGAGTATTTGGTTCACTCCTCTTCTGTGTTGGAAAATTTAATTAACCATTTTTTCCATTGGTTTTGTATTCTCGCAATGTTAATCTTTTAGAGGTTGCAACTTGCAAATGCAGTTTTCTATTGGTAGACATTTTATCTTGTCCTCTCCTCTGACAGCTTATAATGTTGTCGGCTGATTTTATACTTTGTGATTAGCTTCAGAAGTTAAATGATACTCCAGATGCAACCTGCTTAGGTTAAAGGATCTGCATGTCTTCAAGTCATCTGTGTTCTTGCTAGCTCACATGCGACTATCGGTATTCTGATGGTGACAGTGCCTAGAGATTATTGCATTCGGATGATAGGTTTTGTCCAGTATGTGTAATCCAATTTAACATCAAATCTTCTTTAGAGTGTAAATATACCATGGATGAAGGGGTAAAAGATATGTACTCTGCACGGCTTATGATTCTTTTTGATATGTATCCGAACAACTTCTATATTCAGTATTTTTTACCCTTCTGAGCATGCTTTGCCCTCAGTAGTAGGAAAGTAGTACCATAATTTTGTTTGATAGCTATAGGGAAACCATCTTGCATTCCTACTATTCATTTGGAAAAAAGTTGATACGATAGTCCGATTTAGTTGTGTGCTGTGGGAGGTAGCAGGTATGATGGAATAGTCGAGGTGCACCCAGTGCTATAAAGAAAGAGAGAACAATACTCTGTTGCAGTAGCATATATTGGTTCATGGATCATCCATCCTATAACAACCTGTACACCTACCATGCTTGTCCTGCAGGAGGTGCTGCAGTGTCTTTGCCTGGGATGCTCAGCTCCTTTTCCTTCTCTTTGATATCTTAATTCATATTGAGGAATAATCTGTCATATGTACTTGTTTTCCAAGCTTCTTATTTTATCTTTCCACTCTCAGGACATTCAAAGGTTCAAATTAGACAATCCCAGGACATTTCACTATCTCAATCAGACGAATTGCTATGAGTTAGATGGGCTTGATGATGCCAAAGAATACTTAGCTACAAGAAGGGCAATGGATGTTGTTGGAATAAGTTCTGAGGAGCAGGTATCTTTTGGGAAATTACTTGTGACAGTAAAACATGTTCAACTTATGATTCTCCTTATACTTTCTTGGCTACTTTGTGAATGCTCCCAGGATGCAATATTTCGAGTAGTGGCTGCAATTCTCCATCTTGGGAACATAGAATTTGCAAAGGGGAAGGAAATAGACTCATCAGTGCCCAAAGATGAGAAGTCTTGGTTTCATCTGAGAACTGCTGCAGAGCTATTCATGTAGGTGTTATACAAGGAATATTGAATCAAAGCACTATTCTTTTTTACTGGTTTGAAGCATTTCTTTTAGAGAGAGAGATAAAGAGAGAGTAGCCATTAAACGTTTATATTGCTCATAGGTGTGACGTAAAGTCTCTAGAGGATTCCCTTTGCAAACGCGTTATTGTTACTCGTGATGAAACCATCACCAAATGGCTGGATCCAGAAGCTGCACTTACCAGTAGAGATGCTCTTGCAAAAATTGTGTACTCAAGATTGTTTGACTGGTGAGCTTTAGTTTTGTGTCTAGACAGGAATTAAATGACATGTTCAGCTATCGTCTTTGTTTGTAGTTTTCTTTATTTCTACAAACAATTGACAGTTCACTCAGACCCTCCAACAATTTTTTTGCAGGCTGGTAGATAAGATCAATAGTTCAATTGGTCAAGATCCAAATTCTAAATCTTTGATTGGCGTGCTGGATATCTATGGATTTGAGAGTTTCAAGACTAATAGGTGCTTATTTGTTGCGTTTTGGTTGGACTGGATGTGAATTTTTTCTTCGAATGAACTATTAAAGAATTCCTTTGACATCTTCACAAACAAGCAAATGTCATTGTACTTCACATTGTGTCGAGGGTCACATTTGTGTTATTGAAAATTGGTTTGTATTTATCTGTACACTTTCACCAATCAAATTTGATGTGGACTTAAGATCTCATTGTTAGTTACTACCTCCGTTCCAATTTATGTGACACCTTTTTTCTGGTTAGTTTGTCCCAAGAGAATGTCACCTTTCTATAATTAGAAACAACTCAACTTTAAAATTCTTCTTTTATCCTTAATGGAATGATTTATAACTACACAAATGTTTAAAATTTTTTTTAGACCATAATTTCCTAAGTCTTCCTTTCTTTCTACATATGATATTTATGGAAGCTTAAAGAAGCACAGTTTAGAATTTTGTTACATTTTGGTAACCCTGAGTGTCAGAATTTTTTCGCATCTCAAAGCTGATTATTTTGTATAGTGTATCATTTTTGTGGGTTATATCTGCAGCTTTGAACAATTCTGCATCAATTTAACAAATGAGAAGCTTCAGCAGCACTTCAATCAGGTTCTGGCTATCCTTATCCTTTTTGTATTAACTTTTAGTTTGCTGCTCAACTTTATGACACCCTACCAATGTTTTTACAGCATGTTTTCAAAATGGAACAAGAAGAGTATACAAAAGAAGAAATTAACTGGAGCTACATTGAGTTCATTGATAATCAAGATATTCTAGATCTGGTAGAAAAGGTATGTGCTGAGATTTTGGATGCTTAAAGTCTTGCAATTGCTTACTTGCAAATGTCTTAGAATATATTTGTTGGGTGAGTCAGTAAAGGAAAAGTTGTTGCTTCCCCACTCTGATGCAATGACTCCTAGTAAACCCATTTACTGCTTTCCGCCCTTCCCTCTTTGTAAAATCTCTACATGTCTTCTTAACAATCACTTGCCTTTTGTTAGGAATATGTTATTCTCTTTGCAGTCGTTTGTCAGATTTATTGATGCAGCTCAGTTTTTCAACTTCATTTTACTAACATGTTATAATCATGGAAGAATCTGTAGTGTTAAGGATCTTTAGACTGCAGGTTTAGGGTTAAATAGCTTCAGAGATGATTTTTCCATTGATAAACAGTAGCAAAAAGCTTATGCAGAGATATTGTCAGCAATAATAAAAAATTCACAGAGATGTTCTAGTAGTAGACGACCACAAATCATGTTGTCTTGGTCAGATAAAATCTAATGAGCTAATTGGCTAATAGCTTCTTTTTTCTTCCTCTTCAAAGATCTAAATAATAGATCATGGATAATCTCGTTTGCCCTCCATTTTCTCATTCAGTTGATTTCTGTTCTTGTTACCATTTGCACCAGCACTTAGTCACTTGCTCTTTCCTTATTTTAATGACATCTTAATTCTTTCCCTTGCTCAGAAACCAGGTGGTATTATAGCACTTCTTGATGAAGCTTGGTAAGTAGCATGCTGAGGTTCTTGCAGTAACCTCATCATCCACTCCCTTTTATAATTGGCGTACTAATTTGTGCTGCATATTATCATATTTTGGTTGCTTAGGATGCTTACAGTGCTTTTATTTTGTTTTTGTAGCATGTTTCCTAGATCTACTCATGAAACTTTTGCTCAAAAGCTCTATCAAACTTTCAAAAACCATAAACGATTCTGCAAGCCCAAGTTGGCTCGTTCTGATTTCACTATATGCCATTATGCTGGTGATGTAAGTTTTTATTTTTTTTCATCTATACACCATTTGTAATATCGTGTTTAGAATTTGTAGTTAACGTCAAAACGTGGGTAATATACCTGTTATTTTCTCCAGGTCACGTATCAAACAGAATTATTTCTGGAGAAAAACAAAGATTATGTTATTGCTGAGCACCAGGCACTCCTGAATGCTTCAACGTGTTCCTTTGTATCTGGGCTGTTTCCAACATCAAATGAGGAATCCTCAAAACAATCAAAGTTCTCATCAATTGGCTCAAGGTTTAAGGCACGTAGAATGCACCTTTTTTCTGTCATATTTGCTTTTCCCTCTTATCTTTGCTATGGTTGGGAGCATGTTGAAACATGATTTGTGTCATTGCATTTTTGCAGCAACAACTGCAATCTTTGCTTGAAACACTGAATGCAACAGAACCCCACTACATTCGATGTGTCAAGCCTAATAATCTGCTAAAGCCAGCTATCTTTGAGAATCACAACGTTCTGCAGCAGCTGCGTTGTGGAGTAAGTAAACGTTTTGAATTTTTATTACTGGTAATGTACATGGGAGTTGGATTTACATTCACTCTTATTCTAATTCTAGGGAGTGATGGAAGCGATTAGAATAAGCATGGCTGGATATCCTACTCGGAGACCATTCTATGAATTTCTAGATCGTTTTGGCATCCTTTCTCCTGAAGTTTTAGATGGAAGGTATGTTGTTACCTTGTATAATTCCAATTATTAATTGATTATGTTTTTATGTGTTGACTAAATTTATGACAGTACGGACGAGGTTGCTGCATGCAAAAGGCTCCTGGAGAAAGTTGGACTTCAAGGCTACCAGGTATTCTTTTGAAAATTTTCTATTGGGATATGAAACACTTTCAAACTTTTGAATGTACTTTTCTATCTTTTGTATTATTCTAAATTATCATAAAAGATCAATTTAATGACAATGTGTGTTAGCTTTCTGAACATAGCCTTTTACTTGAACACATGGAAACGTTTCTTATTCATTAAGATATAACAAGCAAGTTTTGTCCCATTTTGTATCTATTATGCTGAGTTCAGATTTTTGATATGTTTCGAAGAGAGTAGAATACAAATGTTTGGAGGATCACAAATCTGTTGACTGCATTTACCTTTGGCTTGTCCCCCCATCTCTTCTATGTCATTATCAAATTCTTTCTCTCACATGAGCATTACTAGTTGGGTAATAAGGCAAATAGTTTCATATTGGTCTTCTTTCTTGTCTCTTTTGTTGGTCGACTCCTCATCGATGTGCTTTGAACTTCTTTGGGTATGCAAAATTCTTGTTTGACCTAATGATTGATAAGTAAATAAGCAAATAAATACAACAACAACATACCCAGTGAAATCCCACAAGTGAGGTCTGGGGATGGTAGAATGTACGTAGACCTTACCACCACCTCGTGGAGGTAAATAGACTCTTTATGAAAGACCCTCGGTTCAAATGTAGCAATTACAGATAGAAAGAAGAAAATATAGCGAGTCACAAGGAAACAATGCAAAGTCTTGCAGAAGGGAGCAAAACAACAAAATAGTGCAATAATCGAAACACAATAAACAACATTAATACAACTAGTGCATTGACAAACAATAATCAAATAAATAGTAACAACAAAATCTTTGTTTGACCTCTTTCTAGATTTGTTGATCTCAAATTGGCTCCTTGCTTTAGCCACTTTCCTCTTCTTGCCCATTAAGTGCTAAAATGCACTTTCTCATGTTTTCTTGTCCTAGTTTATACCGTTTTCTGCTCATGAAGCTGCAAACTTCAGTGGCAAGTCTAATATGCTGCACTGATTGTCTTCACAGAGTTACTATTCTTGTTTATAAGCATACTTTAATATGGTCTCCCTATCAAATTTTTATCCTAGCTTCATATGTGAGACTTCTCCTATGTTTAGGCTTCGAAAGCTATTCATTGGTCTTTATTTGGTCTTGCAGATTGGTAAAACAAAGGTGTTTCTGAGAGCTGGTCAAATGGCGGAACTGGATGCTCGAAGAACAGAGGTGTTAGGGAGATCTGCTAGCATCATCCAGAGAAAAGTTCGTTCTTACATGGCTCGGAGAAGTTTTACAGTGTTACGTCGGTCAACAATACAGATACAATCTCTGTGCCGTGGTAATGAATTTGCTGCATACCTTGGTTCCTATTTTAGGATGCACTTTAGGAATCATGATACTCATTTGATTGTTTCCGTTTGGTCCTTGTAGGGGAACTTGCTCGGCGTGTATATGAGAGCTTGCGGAGGGAAGCAGCTTCTCTTAGAATCCAGACAAATGTGCGCATGCATATTGCTAGGAAGGCTTACAAAGAGTTGTGGTCCTCTGCTGTTTCAATTCAGACAGGATTGCGTGGGATGGCTGCACGCAATGAGCTTCGATTCAGAAGCCAGACAAAAGCGGCAATTATTATTCAGGTATGTATTCGATGTCTGAAGGATTAATCTGTCTTTTCTTTTTCTTGTTCCTGGAAAATGGTAAGCCTAAGGATCTGGATAACTGGGTTCAATTTCATGACCTTCAGGTTTATGGTTGAATCAACCCTTGGGGTTAAATGAAGGGTAATCATTTCAAAAATTTGAGATAGATTCCTACTTTAGTAGATGTAGAGCCTGTTTAGAGGAACTTATTACTTATTGCTTATCAGCATAAGCCATAAGTTAGAAATTCTAACTATTGAATTTTTATTATTTTTATTATCTTATCCAAACTCTTTATTTTGCAAAGTTATTTTGGCTGAAAAACAGCTAAAATAAGCCATTCCAAACAGGCTTGTAGTCAATTTGCAATAGTTTTCTTCGTAGCAACTGAATAATGTATCTCAGAATCTACTGCTGAAATTTCATGGACCCTCGTACTATATGTTCAGAGCCATTGTCGCAAGTTCTTGGCATATTCAAAATTCAAGAAGCTCAAGAAAGCTGCAATTACCACTCAGTGTGCTTGGAGAGGTAAAATTGCTCGTAAGGAACTGAAGAAGCTTAAGATGGTAATTCTCATTCCACATCTCTTTTTATCATCTTTGTTGGACAAAACTTTTGCTCTCTGAGACTATCCTATTTTGGTGATATACGCTGCCTGAAAGTTTTCAGATATATAATATTGTTGTAGGCTTGAATCCTGTAAAACTAACTTCAAAAGGTTCTTATGCTGATATTAGATTCTTGAATTGGAAAGTTGCTTTCATAATTTTGACCAAGGAAGTGAAAGTGACTGCTTTTAAGGGAATTAGTGTTATAAGTATTTAAAAGGGCCCAAAGGGGTGGGGGGTCTGCAGATTGGAGTTGCAGTAACAACATTGGGAACTGAGTTCAAAATGAATAAAGGCGACACTTGGTGAATTCTTCCTATATGCCGAAGTCTTGGTAGATGGAGTTGTTGGTACCTATGCTGGTGGGAGGTAGCAGCCTAGCAGGTACTCTGGATTTGTCGAGATTTACGCAAGCTACCAGATGCCATCTACCTCCATGAACTTGCTAGGCATAGTACTGAATTAAAGACTACAAATAAGGCTAGTGCTAAGAATTGAGGCCTTAGTTTAGCAATCACTTGGAGTCTTGGACTGCAAAAGTTATATGTGAAGCTACTCAAGTTGCATTTAGGAAAATTTTGCACTACTGCTGAGTTGACTGGCTTTTCTAAGTTCCTAAAATTGTTAAGCTCAATGAAATAATAACTACATCGTTATAATCAGTATTTTTCTATTTTATACATCTGAGCAATGTTAACACAAATAAATAAAAGGTACTCTTGTCTTATTTCAAATTAAAAGTGTACTCTGTCTAACAACTTAAGCTTTTAGATGTGGTTGTCACACACTTCAACATAGTATTAGAGCAGGCAAAGGTCTTATGTTCAAGTTTCACCGCCACCCATTCTCAAAAACTTTTTCCACATGCTTGGCTCATGAAAAGAGTAAGGCTCGCACCCGAGGGGGCGTGTTGAAGTTATGAATAAATAAATAAAAGCCGACTCTCTTTAACAGCTTAAGTTTGTTCCATGCATTGTGCACTTCAACGGAAGAAAACAAACATGCGAAAATGCTTGCAAATATGAGTCTTGTTCTATTGCTACATTCTATTTATCCTAGTTTGGTCTCATCAACTGCTTCTTATCTGAGTTCTACTTTGACTGGTCCTTTTTTCAGGCTGCACGGGAGACTGGGGCTCTGCAAGCTGCAAAGAATAAATTAGAGAAGCAAGTTGAAGAATTAACTTGGAGATTGCAGCTGGAGAAACGCATGAGGGTCAGTTAGATAGAATTATATGCATAATTGTTCACCCACATTTTGGTAGCTGTTCTTTCATGATGCACAATATCCTTGATCAATGCTTTCTCTAAAGCAAGTTGTAGAACCATCTTGTTCAATCTTTATCTGTGCCATTGTTGATCCGTTTAAAAAACGGGGAAGGAAACACCAAGAATGCCTGTTACTCTAGGTTAAGGATTTTGAAGGTAATTTTTAGAACTAGAACAGATACATGGAGCACTGTAATATTATTTGGTGAAGGGAACACTAGAGCACCAGAATAGAGGCACTTGGTCTAAGTAATGGACTTCTTCAGCGCCTTGAACTATTGGATTTCTTGCAGTCTTTGTTTCATATCATTTGGAAATTGTAGTCTGTGGGTGATTAGTTTGCATCTAGCATCCCACTGGTTGTGAAAGATACTTAGAAAAGAACACATGTCCTCTACAAATGGGCCAAAACTTCAATAACTTTTTGGGCTTGCTGAATAGAAGTATGAGATAATGCTAACCTTCCCTTATAAAAGAAGTATGCCATAATGATAGTGAGAATATAAGCTTGTCCCATCTCAAGTGTTATTTCCTTACATAATCATTTTTTTTCTTCCTTTTAGCTCATTATTCAAATTGTCTTTTGTAGGCGGATGTTGAAGAAGCAAAAACACAAGAAAATGCAAAACTACAATCTGCTTTGCAGGATATGCAAGTTCAGTTCAAGGAAACCAAGGAAATGCTTGTCAAAGAACGTGAAAATGCAATAAGGGCAGCCGAGCAGATCCCTATTGTACAGGAAGTCCCCGTTATTGACCATGAATTGATGAACAAACTTAGCATTGAAAATGAGAATTTAAAGGTAAGTTGACTGAAACTTTAAAGTCGTTTCTATTGTTGCTTTGTAAATTTATTAACTGAAGCTACTCGGCGTGCAATTTTTGATAACTATTTTTTGAATATTAGACTATGGTAAGCTCTCTAGAAAAGAAGATTGGTGAAACAGAAAAAAAATATGAAGAGACAAATAAACTTAGTGAGGAGAGGTTGAAGCAAGCGATGGAGGCAGAGTCCAAGATTATTCAGTTGAAGACTTCTATGCTAAGGTTGAATGAACTTCTAGGCATATGTAGCTTAAATTGATAAATGTGTAAAACTGTTTTTGTTATACAGACACATTACTCATCACTGTGTCTTTTGGCTATTAGGCTTGAGGAGAAAATTGTTGACATGGAATCTGAGAACAAGATTCTTCGACAGCAGGGCCTGTTAACCCCTGCCAAGCGGGTTTCAGATCATTCACCTAGCCTGGCCTCCAAGGTACCTACCACGGAAAAGTCATCATTTTCATTCTTCTCTTTCCTCTTGATCAATATTATTAACAAACTTGAGGCACTGTTTTTGTTTTTCTTCAGATTGTTGAAAATGACACGCATCTTGATATATGTAGTACTTCTAAGTTAAGACAGATTTGTAGTCCATTAAGCTACTCACTGCCAGGATCTGTCCTCTTATTACTGCTTTGAGAGATAAATTTTTGCAGGATGCACTAAGTTCCTCAACACCTTCTAAAAATTTTGAAACCCCCGACAGCAAGATGAGGAGACCTCCTGTTGATCGACAGCAGCACGTATGTGATTCCATAGATAGTTTGGATTATCTATTTCTTAATTCCTGATAAAAAGTTTTGTCAAATGAAATCTTTGTTGACCTTGCTACAGGAGGATGTTGATGCTCTCATTGACTGTGTGATGAAGGATGTGGGGTTCAGCCAAGGAAAGCCTGTTGCAGCTTTTACCATCTACAAATGCCTTCTCCATTGGAAATCTTTTGAAGCTGAGAGGACCAGTGTGTTCGATCGTTTGATTCATAGATGGTTCGCTATTTGAGTGTGAAGTACTGGACGGATCTGATTATTTTACATTGCTTTGGGTCAGTTTTGGACTATTAAGACCGAGGCCTTGTATCAAGGAACCTGAAGAGGTTGGACAATAATCACCTGACTGCAGTAAAAAGTGATGATCTGCTTCTTTTTAGGCCAGGAGCTAAATGTCCATTTAAGTAAAAAAAAAAAAGAGATAAACATCCATCATCTTTAATATTGTTACAGAGATGCAATGTTGCAGTTTTCATCAAAAAAAGAAAGCAATTTTCGCAGTTGCTATTAGCATTGATTAGGGAAGGACAAAAACTCTGCTCATAGCATTCCTATTTAAATTTTAAACCATATTTGGGGGGGGGGGGGGGGGGTCAATATGATCATATCATCACCACTATTCACCTATATGGGCGCGTTGGAGGGAGGTCAACAATGAATGTTTCTCTTCCCCGCAGTAGGAAACGTCGGAGGATCCGTATGTAGGGGAACAAATCATCTTTCTTAACTGAAC
Source organism: Solanum habrochaites (assembly GCA_027704765.1). Taxonomy (NCBI): domain Eukaryota; kingdom Viridiplantae; phylum Streptophyta; class Magnoliopsida; order Solanales; family Solanaceae; genus Solanum; species Solanum habrochaites. The sequence goes on along the minus strand of JAKWJA010002497.1, from coordinate 65,499,510 downwards.
CTGTGGAAGGAGCAAGGCCGGTGGGTGAAGCGGGCAGTGGGAGAGGGATGGTTTTAAGTGTTGGTTGAATTAGTGTGTCCAAGTAACAGTAACACAAACAGATTTGGTGGAGTTACTAGCTATATCAATATTTTCTCTTGAATAAGTTCATGAGCTCCACATATTAACGGATACCTTAGGTTTCTGATTCTTGTCTGGAAATGAGCTTTCCAATCTGAGGTTTGGAGGTGTGACCTCAGAGATTAAATCTGGACATCAGAGACCTATAGATTGCAACAACGGTTTTAAGGTTGAAAAAGAAAGCTATAAATCCTAGTGTATTGAAGCAGATGGGGACTGCGTCTCAGCGTGAGAATTGCAGAAAGTATTAGCTGCAGCTTTTGAATATTATATTTTCGCCTATATTTGTATAATTCACTTAGCTGCTTTATATTGTCCGTCCAATCATAATCAACAACTATAGGACGTTACATTTTAACGTGAAATACTTTCTTGGTTGAGGAAGTCCTTATGTTTTATTTTGCTGGAGAATTGCTTGCTAGTTTACACTGAAGTAGAAGCTTCCAGATTTTAAATTTATTAGACATTCGAACCCGATCAGAATTATGATTTGATGTCTTTCCATATGAAATAAACCTGATACACCACATTTAAGGTTTAAATTAATGTTAAGTTTAAGAGGCAACTTCAATCATCAATGAAATATGGAATAGGAATATCATTGTATAGTAAACTTCAACATAATTTCCATCATTGCTAAAGCCTGGAATAGGAAAAATATCTTTCAGTTTGCGCTTTTCTCTGAATTGTTTTAATCATCATCCATTAGACACTGAATACAGGGGAAGCAGGAGTGCAACCTTCTTTTGTCAAATATTTGAAGTTTGATGCCGCATTTAGAACCATTGTGATTAACATGAAGCATAACAAAGTATCTGCTGATTGCAGAATCAAGAAAGCAATGATCACATGGCGTATTGGCTGTCGAATACCTCAACTTTGTTGTTCTTAATCCAAAAAAGTCTGAAACCAGGTGGTTCAGTTGGTGCAACTCCTACCCGCAAACCACAACCTCCGACATCTCTATTTGGGAGAATGACAATGGTATTGAAGTTTTTGATTTTTTGTTCCTTGTTTAAGCTTATTTGTAGTCCTTTCAATAGTAGTAGCTATAGTAGTTTGACTCTCATGGCTGCTCTTTCTGATTATGCTGTGTTGTTTTCAGGGCTTTCGTTCGTCGCCTTCTGCTGTCAACCTTGCTGCAGCTGCAGCTGCATTGGTCGTGCGTCAAGTTGAAGCAAAATACCCTGCTCTGCTTTTCAAGCAGCAGCTTACAGCATATGTTGAAAAGATTTATGGAATTATTAGAGATAACTTGAAGAAGGAGTTGGGATCACTCATTTCCTTATGCATCCAGGTTTGTCGAAATATTCTCTCAGCAATCCACTACTGCAGTTGTAAGAGTTTTCTGCTATTTTTTTTTTGGCTTACCACTTCCCCAAGTTTAAGATGCTCTTAGAGATTGTTGCTTAATTGCTAATAAATATTCGAAATATTGTGTCTCATGGGTTATTAGGTCGGATTCTATACAGGAAATCCTCTTCATTTTTCTTTGTAGTGTTTTTTAGGAGAATGGTCAACATTCTGAAAGTTCTTTTTTCGTTTTTGTTTCCCTTGTCAAATGAATTACTTAGTAGGGGTTTTCATCCTCTTGAGAAAAAGGGAACATAATATAATGCTCATCACATCACTCATATTTCATGAAGAAATGGTTTCATGCGGTATACGTATATCAAGTCTTGAAGCATTTAGTTAGTATGTACCCTTTGAATTTGATCATGAGTAAACCAGGTCATGTGGTAAAATTCTCTTTTGACGCATATGTTTTCTCCCTTTTTGTCAATATTACTCCTTAGAATTTACCAAGGGAAAAAGAAGTATAGTTCGCTCTAGCCATACAAATTGTATTTTTTCACAAATAGTGCTTGGGACATGCTTTCTGATTTTTTTGGTTATCCAGTATAGCTCTAATTCAATAAAGAATGTTATCCATCTCTCAAGTTATTATAAAAGATCAACATATCCCTATAAACCTGTATACTTGTGCTTTTATTACTTGATGATCTAAGACTCGAGAAATAAGCTCATCTGAAATGAGATGCATGTATTTGTAACGTTTTAGCTTATTTTGTATAATAATATTTATAACTCACCAAAGAAAACAATTATTAGCTGTAAGTTATAGTAATTAACATGTTGTAAAGATAAAGGAATTAATCAAGCCTGAGCAGACCTGCATTGATTTGGTGATAAGGTAATATTCTGGTGATGTTTTTCGGGTGTTAGAGCAGACTTGCATAACATGTTAATGTTCCTTCAAGGCTAAACCATTGTGCCTAGCAAATAATAAACCAACAGGACGCTATCAATGAAACATTACCTTTATCAAAACAAAAAATAAAGGATGCTATCAATGAATAGGTATTGCTAGTGCCGTGCAAGCTGCTGAAGGTGATATGAATGTTAACATAAACAATCAGTTATCACACCTACTTATGAGATGCTTTGAACGGACTCAAATCTCACCTCCCTTAGCATTAAGCATATGAGTCACTTCAGTGCGCACAAAGACAAGCACTCATGACTTCTGAGGCACATCAACCAGGGCTATCTCCCAGGAACTCCTCGCCTAGTGAAGAGGTACTAATTGTCGGTCCTATTGTGACAAAGGAAGGCACATCCCTTCTTTCTCTCACAATCACTATAGCCGTGCAGTTGAACATTTGAGTTATGGAGAAACTGAGTATCTAAGCTTATGTACTTTAAACTTCTTTTGATTACATATTTGACTGAAGAATTGAAGTTTTGTTGCCTAGAACATAAGCTTAGATATGTATATCTATATATCTGCTTCTTCTCTTTGTGGTTGGTTCTTGAGATTGTTCAAATTTAGCACAAGATTTTCCTTTTCTCTTTCAGATTTTAGTGTAGCTTTGTGGGCTGAGTTGTTTGTCAATTGTAGCTTCTACCTAACAATAGTAATATGTTGAAATTCAGGCACCAAGGACTGCCAAAGGTAGTCTGAGAACTGGACGATCCTTTGGCAAAGACTCTTCGACAAATCATTGGCAGCGGATTATTGAATGCCTCAACTCTCTTCTCTGTACATTGAAAGAAAATTTTGTATGGATCTCGTTACATTTTTCTTTTACCAAAATTCCAAGAAAAGCTGATTCTTGCAGTTTATATATATCCATGGATGTGTGGAGTAACATTTTAAAACTAAATTTTATTTCTTTTAGGTGCCTCCAATTCTTGTTCAAAAGATATTTACTCAGACATTCTCTTACATTAATGTTCAACTGTTTAACAGGTGAGTGAATTTTGTTATTCTAAGTTGTGTTCTTATTATATGCCAGTTGTCAAATATTCATTCAGCTTCATATTTCAATTTGTAGTCTTCTTCTCCGAAGAGAGTGTTGTACATTTAGTAATGGGGAATATGTTAAAGCTGGGTTGGCTGAGTTAGAGCTATGGTGCTGCCAAGCAAAAGAAGAGGTAAGTTCGGCATGTTTGTAATTGTACACATGCTACTCATGTCTCATTAATTGAACTCATTTCCTTTTTGTTCTTTAATTGCAGTATGCAGGTTCCTCTTGGGATGAACTCAAACATATTAGACAAGCTGTTGGGTTCTTGGTATGTTAATTATGATAATCATTTCTTTCATCGTTGCTTAGAAATATAGCTGTATTAACTTGTGACACACTCTGAAGGTCTTGGTAGTGTTGAAGGGTGCTGAGTTGCTTTGAATGGTTGCCTTCCTATATATGTGCCCTCATTTATTACTTTATTTGGATATCACTTTTTGACTTCTTTCTTTATTAGCACTAACTCTATGTGTGGTTTTGCCTTGATCTTTTGAATTATTGTCGAAATTAGTTTTTTCAAGTTTCACGTGAAATTCTTTTGATGATGCTAATAATTTACTACGTGATGGGAAAGATCCCAGCGTAGTTCCATGAAAGTTTCCAGCAAGTAGGAATGGTTAATCCTGTAACAAAAGTTCCTTGACAATTTATACACAGTTGAATGTGTTGTGCTGGACTAAGCTATTGAAAGTTTCTCAAGCCTTTTAGCTCCTTACCAGTTCTTATTTTCTTCTGTAGCATTGCAGCTGTCACTGACTTGGTTGTTGCCAGATAATTGTTGCTCTTTCTTCCTTTTAGAATTTGTTCATGTCTGCAATTTTAGATGTAAATTGCAACTAACAATTGATAATATAACTTTTTGGGTTTGTTTTCATGTGTTGCAACAACTGATGCAATTTCCCTTTCCTGTTACTTGTCCGCAGGTTATTCATCAGAAGTATAGAATATCTTATGATGAGATCACCAATGACTTGTGTCCTGTAAGTCTCTTTTCCATTTCAACGTTTGTGCTGTAAATAGTCTTCTTTTCTGTTGCCATTTAGCCATTTAGATTGAAAGAGTTCTTTGTCAAATTTTCCTCTTATTTTATTCACTTGAGTTTAACATACAACACTATATGTACTCTCTCTCTCTCTCTCTCTAAATTTCTTTCTTTTGCAGATTCTTAGTGTCCAGCAACTTTACAGAATCTGTACGCTCTATTGGGATGACAACTATAATACACGCAGTTTGTTTCCCAGTGTAAGATATCTGCCACAATTCTGGCTTCCTCTTCAGTGACGTCCCCACAATTACTTTTTTTTTTGATTACCTATCCCAGAACATTTTCAACCTATATTTGAATTTCTTTTGAATTTCCCTTCTCTCTTCTTACAGGTCATATCAAGCATGAGAGTGTTAATGACAGAGGACTCAAACAATGCCGAGAGCAACTCTTTTCTACTGGATGATAATTCAAGGTGAGAAACTATCCTCCGTGTTGTGAATTTTTGTCATCCTCCTAGTCAAATATTGGACAAGAAACATGATCATCTAATTTCTGCTGTTCTTTCTTTCGCTTGCCGTACCCTGTTCTTTTACCTTGCCCTCTTTTTCCAACCACACACCTTAAGTTTGTATAGGGTTCCTATGACCCCCAAGCTTGTGTAGTGGAATTATCTTCCCCATTATTTGCTGATATGGGACAGAGAGTATTAACTCAATGCGCACGAGCGATAAAGAATGCCAGTAATACAGCTTATGGACAGAATACACCATATTTTCCTGTCAAACACCATATTTTTCAATCAAAAGTGATATTAGCCTAACAAGAGTTGGGAAAATGGCATTCTTCTTCTTACAGTTACCCCAAACCCAGTTCAATTCCAACTTCCTCACCTTGTGGTCAGAGCCACTTCCAGAAAATGCTACTTCCTTTTCTGTATAAAATATTGCAAGTCAGATCCAACTTAATGTGCAGAAATCATCAAATTCAAACAAAAACTTGATGAAATGATTTTAGGTCCTTTGATAAACAAAAATCACGTTCTTGAGAACAAGAAAAAAATGACGTGGAAAAACGGGTGGCAGTACTTGGAGTTGCATTGCCCAACTTAAATCTGTTTTTTGGTCTCTTGGGATGGTCATTAGTTCAATCAAGATTTTTCCTCCTTTTTATTATCCCTGGTTGAAAACTTCTTTGGTTAGTGATATTGTTTTGAAAATTAACCTGTTTCAGTCATTCAAATTCCCTGTGTAATTAATAGCAGAGGTATATAATTATTTGCTCCCCAACAAAATAGATCTCTGGAAGTCAACTACAGTGATTACTGTACGGTCATAGTCTTCTTTGTTTGTGGAAATTTAATTAACTCGCTCCTCACTTGACTTACAAATTGTGCTTTACACAGCTTTTGTACACTTCTGTCAGTAAACTATCTAGGTTTTTTCTATTTTCTACTTTAAACTTATATTCAAATTGTCAATGACAACTTTCTGTTATTGAAATTTGCCAGATCCACTGTTATGTTAGTACTTATCCTTGAGTTGAGGCATAAATAGTCCTTACCTTCTCTTTCTGCTTATATATTAGCTTTTTTAATGTTTATCTTTCAATGAGCTTTTTCAACTTTTTTAAAAAAGAGGGGACATCTTTCAATGCTTCTACATTCATCTAGCTCTTTTTCTTTTTGAACAAGAATATTAGTTTCTTCTGTTTTTTTCTTTCTTTTGCTTATAATCCTCTAGTTTCTTGTTTCATTTCTTGTATAATAATTATATTGACTGGAAATATGAAAAAATGTGAAGTGTTAGTTCTTTTCCCTTCATCCATTGGTTGATTAAGAACGAACAAGATTCATGGCTATTTTTCATGAGCTATTGAGTTTGAGCAGATGGAAGTGTTTTTCGATATTGTACCAGTTTAATGTACATTAGGGGTGAGGATAAGCTTAAAATTCTTCTGATATGGACTTAAACCTGTGACCGGAATTATTATGTTATAAAACAATACTGCCAGAAATAAGAAGTCAAAGGATGAATTCTCCCCCATATTTATAGAAGTATTAAGTAAATAAGCTAGCTTCATGTTGTTTGTGCCTATAACAAAAAATATCAAGTTACTTTAAAGTTTCTTCTGGTCTCTAAGAAAAGAATTCTCTAGTTCACGTTAAAACTCACATCTCTAAATGATTTATACTAGTTGGAAGGAATGATGTTTGAAAGTTCAGACTTTCTTAGTTAGTTGTCTTGTTTTGATGAATTTATTTTTTTTGATCGGCTGATATTCTAGAGGTCCAATTTATTTGAATTTCCTCAGCTGATATTAATTGCTCAAATAATATTTTTGTCTGTAAGGGATAAGTGGGAAGAAGGAATTATTCGTAAAATTTTTTCTTTAACCTTTATCCCAACAAGGATTCACATCACTTAAAACCTTAAGGCTAGATTTTCTACTGATATACCTAAACATCCTCAAGTGCAATCCTTTGAACTAGGTGATAACCTTAGGTATAACCGATACATATCTTTTTAATGCAGCATCCCGTTCTCTATTGATGAAGTCTCAGAATCACTTCAAGTAAAGGATTTTGCAGATGTCAAACCTGCAACAGAACTTATCGAGCATCCAGCCTTCCCATTTTTACACGAGTGAGGCCTAGGAACCTCGAGCGTTTCTTGCATTATAGTTACAGATTTGTTGAAAATATCCTAGGTGGATATATTCAATTTGTTGTATATTCATTCTTCTTATTCCCTTTCAATTTTTTAATACCAAATATAGATTGCTGTAAAATATTTTTTTTTTCCTTTTGTGTTTATAATTGTAATTCCAATAGCATAAGGTTCAGAGTCAGCAAGTAGTCAAATTTTGTATTTGTTTTGGTGCAAAGAGCAGCAGCAACAACATTCTTTTATCAGGAATATATAGGGCAAAGTAATAGTGATGGGGTGTAAAAGTTTTGTATTCTGTCCACATTTCATTATGTAATGAAACAGAAATATTGAACTAAGCTATTGTCTAATGAAAGGTTGATTTTAATTTGTACATTGATTTGTAATAGTGTTGTTCTCTAGTTATTATGACTCATTTATTGTTTGATTTAGACACTCCCCCTGCTAGATCTTTTTCATCGTCTTCGAAGAGTATAATAGATTGCAGGTGTTGTGTAGATTTAAGAAAATAATGTATGGAGGTTTTCTACAAAATATAAAGTCACCTGTGGAGGTTTATATAGTTTTTGAACAAGAATTTGCAACCAGATCTTTGTAGTTAGTGACACATTATACGCTTTTATACAAGAAGTATATATGCATTATATAATAGTGTATAGGGGTATATACATACTGCCACAAAGAAAAAATAGTTATCTAAATACAAACTAAAGAACTGCTAATGTGCAAAGTTTGGTAGATAGTGTATTTTTGAAAGGATGAATGTTGTTTAACACATCCAAGTAAGAAGGAAACAATACTACTAAAAAGAAGATACATATATAATCATTGGGTGGAATGTGGATAGGACAAGTTTGTAGTTGAATTTCCAATAATATAATTAATGGTAAATACCATTAGCTGAAAATGAAAGAAATAGAGATACCTTTTGCTGACATTTGTGTTTTGGGGGGGGGGGGGGTGGGGGGGGGGGGGGGACCTCATGAACATGCTTTTCTTAATACCTGTAAAGACTTTAAACAACAAAAAATATTAAAAAAAAAACTTTAACCACATACCCTCCATGCCCTCACCTCACTTGTTAAGAATTTTGGGACCTTTAATATTTATTCCTTTATTTGGACCACCAATAAAAAATAAAAATAAAAGATGTTTAAACAAGCGAATATTATATAAATTGAATTCATTAGATAACGTATTTACAAAAATTGGATTCAACACAATATATTTATCTTGGTTGAGCCCACAGCTCAAACCATTTATCTGACTGGCTCTCCTTTTTCAGCTGATACCATCAAAGTATAGATATACTTCAATTGTAAATCAAAAAGTCTTTTCACTGAAACACTGCTTCTTCCTATTTGATGCCATCAGAGTATATATATACTAATGGTATCAAGGAGTAACTGAACAGTATTTCACAGAATCACTACTTCTTCCTCTTTCATACCATCATAATGTATATATATTTTGGTGATATCAAACAATAAATACAAATTAATTGTTAAATAAGGAGGGTATGTTCTTTTCCCTATAAACAAATGTAGTACAGCCAACAAATGAAATATTTAATTGCAAAAGAGTTAATTAACATACATCACTCCACTTAAATTTAAATTTTGAATTTCGAATGAACATCACTATTGCTGCTACCCTACTACTCCTTCCATTTTTATTTAGATGTCATTATTTTAGATTTTTTTCTCCTTTAAGAAATTAAGTAAGTTTACCGTTGTATCCTTGTTTAATGTTTTTTTGAAGTCAAATTTTTGATAAATGAATATAAATTAATTTACTTTGATTAACTAATTTGACCAATGAAAATGAATTAATTACTTAGTTTTTCTATGTTGGATAAACGTATGCTTTCAAGATTAATAACTTTCAAAGAGTAAATTAGAAAGAAAAATGTCATTAATGAAGAATACTACTTAATTTTATTTTTGAGATCATGCGGTAAGAAAATATTTATGGAGCATTAAATATTGTAAATTGACACTCTTCAAACATATATTTCCTCTGTTCATTTAAATTTGTCAAACTTTGACTTGACAAACCTATTAAGAAAAGAAAAATTGGTATATTATTTTATTTTTATAAATTGATAGAGTCTTAAACATATTTTACTCACTATAATTTTTAAATACATTAATTGAGTGTTAATATATTGAGAGTATAATAGAAAGAAAAAAATTGGATTGGTTCATAAAAAATGACAAGAAAAAAGAGAAATCAAATTAGAAAATATTTGACAAGTAAATATGGACGGAGAAAGTACGTAAAAGTCAAAAGAAAATTAATACATTTTTAACTTGTTCAGTTTGAATTTTAATCAATTCTTAAAAAATAATGATTTATCATAAATAATATAATTAAATCCTTTTCTTCTTTCCACGAATCAAATGTAACAATAAAAAATTTAGTAGATGTATATGGACCGTATAATTAGTATTGATTTATAAGGGTGCTCCTAACACATGTTTTAATTGTGACATTTTTCTTGAGTTTTATCATAATTGTAAACTCAATGAAAGAGTTTTACAAGTAATATTTACTTGTTCGTTCACTTGAACTTCAAGTGATGTTATTCATAACCGTTTTCCCCTTTCATTGCTTACTTTAGAAGTGCAAAATTTAATTTACATAAGATCTTTTGCTTTCTTATTTTTCTATTCATATATACCTCTATAATTTCTTTTAAAAAATATTGCTCTTTGTTTGAATATCAGACTTTTAGTATCATTTTCAACACTTAAAAAGCTTTTTATGCATTCGAATAACATACAATCAAAATAATATAAAATTTAGATTAATAGTATTACATTCCTTATAAATATAAATGATAAAAGAAAACGTCTGAATGTTCATCTCATTTTTTAAGATCAAAGTCCCTTTTTCTAGTGAAACTAGTCGCACTTCAAAAATGTCCATTTGTAAGAGTACAATAGCATTACATAAATTGGAATAAGAAAAGTAACTAATTAAGCAACGCTTGTGAATTGTGATGGTGAATCATCAATTATTAGTGGGAAGCAAAGAATCTCAAGTTGAATATCATTCCTTCTAGAAAGAAAACGATAGCGATTGTGTTAGGAAAAAAAAATCACTCCTAACTAACTATATAGTATATACAATACCATCAAATTATGTAAAAAGGGGATTGTTATAATATTAATAATATAGGACTTTTAAAATACAACAACATGTTTGATTTTGGAATTTTATGCAAGTGTGAACGTAAATGTATCTAGTAGGAAAATAAGTGTTGACCACTTGTATATAGACACCTCTCCCCTCTCCTTTCTATTCAAACAACAAACAATTCAGAAACAAAAGAGAAAAAGTTCAAATCAATTTAAAAAACAGCAAAAATGACTAGTTTTTCTGATAATGAACTACAATAAAAATAATCATTAGCGGTATTTAATTCTTAATTATCGTGAAATATATATTTTTAACAGCAACTGTCACTCTCTGTATATGTCCTTAAAGCCTTTAGCGACATTGGTTCTAATGACACTTAATTAATGTCGGTAAAGACTTAGCACTCTTTATTAATATCAGTATTTAATGGTGCTAAAAGTCGTTTTCGTTGTCGTAACTATACATGTGTTTGGGTAAATGGCCCTGCTCAATCTGATTTATGGCAAATAAAAAGTTATGATCGATTGAAACTTCACCTTCCTAACCAATTTTTTCAATTACCCAAATTTCCATTTCCAGAACAGTGCCTTTCTAAGAGACAATATCTTGCATCTATGCAATTCGTTAACTACGATGAGTTCTGTCTGCTGCCGATTGTGAGGGTCAAATTGGTGTGAGAAGAAAAACTTGTTGTCCTCAGCGGGCAAGTATGCATCACCTTATCTTGTAACCCCCCCTTTTTTCCCCCTTCCACCCGCCCTTTTTTGTTTTAAATTTTACTATGCTTCGACAAGAGAGATATTTGGGGAATCCACTTTTGAGCACAATCAAGGGAAAGTCCCTGTTCTTGACTCTAAATTTCCTATTAGGGATTTATCATCTTATAATGTGTGGTGTAACAAATCATCTTGAAGTTTATCAGTGGGAGAGGGAAGGTTTTAAGTGTTGGTTAAATTAGTGTGCCCAAGCATCAATAACATAAACATATTTGGTTCATAAGCTCCGCATTTTAACAGGATACCTTAGGTTCTGTGAATGAGCTTGCCATTTTGAGTTTGATCTGGAGGTCTTAACAACCTTAGACGACAATAAAGATCTGAAAAAGTTATAAATCCTAGTCTGAATCTCAATGTGAGAATATTGTGTTCCTAGGGGTTTATAATTTGACAAATGATTAAGCAGGATTGTCCAAAATACAATCTCCATACAAGTATATATATGGATCATTGGATCATTTCACATCCAACCCCACATATGTGATATGATATATAAAAACTGAAGGCTAGATTTTGTATCGATACAACTAGGGTGTACATGATCGGGTTGGTTTGAATTTTTCAAATATCAAATTAAATTATTTGTCTTGGATTATTGAATTTATAAACTAAACCAAACAAATAAAACTCGGGTTTTTCAACTTCGGATTTTTCGATAAAGTATTCCTACAAACATATAATTTACTTCTACTTCAAAAAATATTTCTTTAGTCCTACTAAAATGGAACTAAGTTATTTCTCGATAAATAACAAAAATAGATATTAAATTAATGACATTAAGATATCCAACAAACATAATATACAATTTGTGTAAACAATATTGCAAATAATAAGTCATAATGAACTTTACATATTTAAAGTATTAAAATCATGCTACAATAAGTGTAGTACGTATTGATACATGATTAAATTTAGAAGTAAATTAATCATGTATTTTAATTATCCTAAAGCTATGTAAAACTAAAAAAAATACATTCCATATTATTGTCATTCTATAGTGTTGGAATTGATTTTCTTTTTGCATTAGTTTATTTGATTTTTAATTTAAACTTCTATTAGAAGTAGCAAGATGTCTGACTATAATCTGTATTGATCAATTAAGATAATTAACATATGTATGAACTAACTCTTTATTAGATCATTAAGAATTAATTACAATAGTTGATATACTCTTTATAATCCTTCAGAATTTAACTTTCAAACATGAAATTAATATATTAAAAATATAAAAATTATGAAAAAGTATAAGATATATTTAAAAATTATATCAAAGTAAGTATTTTTACGTATAAAATAAAATTTTAAAATTATATATATAATATCGGGTTGTTTTTTTTCAGTTGAAACCAAACCAACCTAAATATAGTCGGGTTTTTTTCCAACACCAATCCAAGTCAAACCAAACCACTAGTTGGAATTTTTTTCCCGATTTGACTCAATTTGCAGTTTGATTCGATTTTCGATTCGATTTTGTACCTCCTAAATACAACTATTGCATCCTCATGTCTTTCCATCCTTCACATGAAAGTTGTCATTTCTCATATTTCTCTTCTTCAACCTATCTGCCTCTTGATTGTTGGTTAAAAAGCTTGATTTGCTATTCCACTTGAAATTCAAAAATTGTGATTAGAGTACTCATGATAGCGATGAACATTAAATTAGAACAATAGGATCACAATTATTGAATAAGTTTGAAGAAGTGAGTTTGAACTTCAAAATGTGCCATCTTTGTGAGAAATTTGAAGCAAGTTTTGTGAAGACTTGGGGTTTGAACAAAAATTTGCAACTAGAAATCATAGAAAATTTTTGTTCGTGTAGTTAGTGACATATTATACACGTTTATATAAGATGGATACATTTTTGTACAAGATAAATGCATTTTTTATACGAGTCAATACATGTATAAATATTACTGTTTCAAGGTAAGAAGAAATAGTTGTGCAAATATAAACCAAGAAAATGCTAATGTGCAAATTATTGTGTTGGATAATGTATTTTTAAAAGGATGAACACTGATGCAAAATAATAGAATCAATAAACGTTGAAGATGATTTGATGTGAAGAAGCTGATAACAGTCTCTCAGCCATGCTTTAAACACATGCAAGTAAGGTTAGATCTTATGGGTCCTTCAAATAAAAAGATACATACATAATCATTGGGCAGATAGGACAAAGTTTGTAGTTGAATTTCCAATAATATAATTTAATGGAAAAATAGACATGTATCTGAAAATGAAGAAAGTAGAAATTACATTTTGCAGAATTTGTGTTTTTGGGACCTCATGGACATGCTTTTCCTAAATACTTTCAAAGAATTAACCACACACCCTCCATGCCCTCACCTCGCTTATTAAGAGTTTTGGGACCTTAATATTTAGTCATTTATTTGGACCATCAACAAAAGAAAAAAAACGAAATAAGGAATACAATCGAGTGCTTAAAGTTAAGCATATTTCTTGTCCCAACGCTAATTAGGTTTTGTTAAAAAAATGATGTATTAGAGTGACCTAATGAAATGTTTAGTGCAAGATATTTAATTATTACTCCTTCCGTCCATTTTTACTTGTCCACTATACTATTTTGGAATGTCTAACAATACTTGTCCAATTTATAAAACCAATGTATAGTATATCACGTTGTGTCTATTTTATCCTTACTATTAAATACTATTAATTTTTCAATGTTTAGATGACTTGTATTAATATGGATGATTAAGTAAAATTATCATTATCATTATTATTTAATGTTTCTTAATCTCTTTATTAAGTCAACAATAGATGACTATTGTTGAACGGATGAGAGAATATATGCACATTACTCAACTTGACACCAAATATGTAATTGGTCCTGCTCCATTCCTAAAACAACAATATTCAAACCACAAATTTTTATTCCACGTGGATAATATCAACTCCATGATGTAAGCTTCTAAAGTTTCAATCCTGAAATATAATAAACAGGAAAGAAAAAATAGCAAGCAAACAATGATATTTGTATTTGAATTAATGCCGAAGGTTACATCTTATGAATCTTATACAAGATGTAATCCTTTGATTTTCTCTTCAACGGATTTTTTGATGACGGAATACTTGCGGCTCAAACCCTTGTAGCAAGACTTCTGTGTAAAGAAGACTTGAAGATCCCTCTGTAAGACCCGAAGTGACCTAGGTTAATTATAGACCTAACATGTTGGTATTGATGGTATAAGAGTTCCTAAATATTTCTCATATATGGTAAGGAGCAGTAGCGAATTTCGTAGGGTGTTGCAGTCACACTCAAGGGATGACTAAGACTCGCCGACAAGTCCCTAAATGTCTCTTATGTGGTTCTAATGTGTTTTATGTGTGTTTAATGAATGGTTTTTTAAGGTTCTTTATTGAGTTTAAATATCATGTATATTGAAGTGTTTTTAAGTTTCGTGAAGTTGGAGTCAAAAATCTAAAAATGTCCCATGACGGTCGAAAATGTGCCTTGAGCGACCTTCTATTTTAGGCGAGTTTCGTTGAGTTTTACGTGTTCGTTTTGGATGAAATTCATGTGAGAGGTGTTAAACTTATAGATGATCGTATTTGGGTTGGAAATATCTGGGAAATTATCCCCAAGGACCACCAAAGGGTCCTTGAGGAAGGACCCAAAATCAGTGTGCAGGCTGTCCCAGGCAAACCCCGGCGACGGAGCAGTCAACGACCAGTCGTGGCTGTGACGCACCGTCAAAGGGTCACGTCGTGAGGGACTTAGCCAAGGGTGAATATAGGAACTTTGGGCAGCCACTGTAGCCAACGATGGAGGGCTCTGACGCTCCGTCGTGCCTGTGATGCCCCATCAAGGGCAGGCGTCATTCACAACCTGTTCCTGCGCAGGTGCTGCTGCCAATTAAGGGGTGAATTGGTAAATTCACCCCACTTCTAAATTAAGTAATTGGAGGTTTATTAAGGGTCTTTTGGGTATTTTAATTAAGTATACAAAGGGTAAACACCTTAAAGACTTCATTCTTCCAAATTGAAAATCCAAAACTCAAAAAATATCCCCAAAAACCTCTATTGAAGTCCAACTTGAAGAGGCAGCTTGGTGAGGGGTTTTTGTGTCAAATTCTCCATCAAGTGAAGAAATTATCAATCCTTGAGGTATGATTTTTGATCCTTGAAACTCCATTCCATCAAAGAGCCCAACTCTCAGAGTTTTTTCAAAGTTTTTCTAAAGTGTTGTCCAATTTCATGATTCTACCACCTACCATGGGTTCTTGCATAAATAATATCTAAACGTAATTATGATATAATTATTTGTATTGATGATTTTCAATCTAAATTACCTATGAACGCCATGTAAATTCAATGAACCCTAGTTTTTTGACTACACTTATTTGGTACTTGATATTACCTCATATTGTTTGAATTGTAATAGTTTCTTATGGGCTTTCTAATGCTAAGGAATGTATTCAATTGATATCTAATTGATCTCTATTGTTAAACTAGATTTAATTGCTGTAAGATTCATTGATTTTTTATGGTTCTGCTTGAATTATGTTTCATGGCCATGGGTAAGGGCCGTTTGATGTTGATTGTTGATTGACATTGAATTAAATTATGGATGAAGGGATTAAGGTTATGTCGCCCCGCCATCCATTTTATTTAATTTGATATTAATTATACTTTTGATTCTATTGTGATGGTAGATCCACTTATGGTGGCGGTGTTATGTGTTTTACTTGCATTGACGTGGCCTTGTCGGCGTACTTTATTCAATAAAATGCTTGGAGCATGCCCTTATTGAAAACTACTTGAAGTAAGTTACTATTTGTGTAGTTGATTTGTGAAGCATGACATTATCTATCTAATGTGAGTCATATGTGTGTTCTTCTACGTATGTTTGCCTTAATGATCATGTTAGAATCATGCTTTGACATTCATGAGTATAATTTTAGGGTTTAAGTTTGTTTAGTTCTACTTGGCTTTGTGGAGTACATTAATTATGTTATGAGATATATAGGATGACTTGAAGATATTAGATTGTTTCTAGGTGTTTCTAGAATGACTTTTCCCTTATGGTTAAGTGAATATGTGGGATCTTGTCTTGGTGTTGACTTGTTTTCACTTGCTTGATGTATATATAATTAATGAAGATGTTATTTCTTGACTTAGGATGTTAGAACTCCTAGTCTTGAATACTATTAATGACATGTGCTTTAATGATGATACCGATGTCTATTATTGAAAACCTTGACCTAGGGTAAGGTTTAAGATTGTGTGAGCATAACGGAATGTGGGCTTAAGGTTAGTTGACTGTAAACGACAATATATTTATCCTTAGAAAGTCATATACTCTGTTCGCCATTTTGAGGTACCCATTTGGACCTTCCTTGGTAGGGTACATGTGATTAGGTTATGAAGAACTTTTTTATGGAACCTTTATATGACCTTAATGAGAATGATCAGCGATGAGAACTAAGCATCAACGGTGAGTATGGTAAGGGAAAGTAGTTCTAGTTAAGTATGAGACGAGATTACAAAGTAATGCCCTTCGGATTCCTTTGAACCATGTGCCTACATGGATGTGGGGCCAGTCTACCATTGAAAAGTAACAAACCTCATCAGCAGTAGGACAGAACTCCGGATTCCATGTCTAAAGCTATCTGGTCCTATGGAGGTTACTGCTATTCTCAAGCATATGGAATGGAATACCTATTTCACTAGAGGAGTTTATGGAGTTTAGGTGGTGGTATCAGACGCTACCTAGCTCTTGCACAAGAGACTTTGAAGGTGTTTGTGAGTTCCTTGTCCTTTTCTAAGACCCTTATTTGAATGTCCTTTATGTGATGTATGAGTCTTAATGAAATATGACTTATGTTAAGGAATAGGAAAGTTAATGATTTATACCTAATCTAAAAGTGACTTAAGGTTCCTTATCTAAAGTGTGAATAGGTCAATAAGAGATGTCATCGTCATGTCTATCTTTGAAGTCTTGAGATGAATCTATTATGGAAGTGGTTGGATTTTGTGGGACTGATCTAAGGCCCTTAGGTATTCCTGCAGAACGATTTAGGTACCTCGAAGAGGTCTCTATGGAAGTTTATCTTCCTTTATTTTACTTAAGTAGGTCTTTGATAGCCCTTTTTGGACGGAGATGTCAGTATCACCGATGTGTTGACTGTATTATGTGAGCGTATTCGATATTAGGGAGTCCTATAGGATCTCTAATAGTGTGTGTAAGGGATTTGTATGGCGGGTCGCTTCCACACTCACTCAAGTGAGACTTAGAGTTACCTTTGTAAAGAATCTTACCATTGAGTTTATGATTGCTTTGTACGTTGTATTTGACTCATTGTAGGTATCCTTAAGGGTTCGGTTAGGCACTCTAAGAGGGTGTATGGTCCGGTCTCGTTTTGTGTGACTTAAGTGAATCTTAGGAGGACTTTAAGGTGAGGATCACATGCTAGAAGTTGAGTTTTAAAGGACTACAAATTCACTTGTAAAGTACTTTAAATTGGATATTGTTTATTAATTATTATCTTACTTTTTTTAAACCTAATACATTATTTATTATGATTAAATATGGATTTTTAATGAAAAGATGCTATTTTCAATAAAGTCGTTTTTCATGATTTTTGGCATAAAGCCACTTAGTACATGTCGTTGTACTAACTCCATGCGTTTAATGTATCTATATAGTTCTTGTAGGTGAGATCTAGCTTGCGAAGTGAAGCTTTGATCTTAAAGACCGTTAGTCAATAGAAGTGAAGTATGATCCTCCTGACTCGATGGCATACACGTCTTTTATGTTTTCATTCAAGGTTGGCCTAGACTAAGTATTTCTAATATTCGTATTTTTGAAGTATGGGCCGTGTCCCAATTTATTCTTGTGTCTTGAGATGATGAGATTGAGACTAGTATTTTCCTAATTACGTTTGTTTATTGAAAGAGATTTTTGAAGACATTTATGTTTGTGAATTTTAATTTCGCACTACTTTTTCACTATGTTTATGCGATATGATTGAAAGGCTTGTCTTAGACCTCCTCGAGGTCGACGATGCGCGGTTACCATCCAATAATGTACCCTAACTTCTTAGGTGTATTGTTTTGGGTGGTGACATCACCACTGAAAGCAACTATGTATTTTCTTTGTATTGTGGTCAAAGAGACCTCTTTCTCTATAGGCTTGAGTTAGGGCTTTAGGGGTATTTGTCCGATCAAATTTTACCCCTGGGACGGAGGAAGGGGTGTTATGGGGGGTGTAAAGGGGGTTTCGGCGGGTGTAAGGGTGGGAAGTAAGAAAGGGACAAGGATAGACTGTGAGTCCCGTGAAACATGAGTTGGACTCTATCTATCCACTTATTAATTGGCCCAATTGATTGGTGACTTGATTTTAAAGTCATACAATTTTGACTAGATATTAATCCCGACTTTAATCACCATTAATTTGACTTGGTAAACGTATGGTGCTTTAAGATTTATCTAAATTTAAATAAATGGATTATCAATAAACCTTCACTTCTCCAAAGGCCCCCCCGCCTTCGAGGCTTGTTGGGGAAGATGCTCGATTTGTCGAACTGTAAGACAAGCTTTTGAATTTTTGTGAATCAAATGTTTTTTTTCTCATCGTATTGATCCGTTTCACGAGAACTTTGAAGCTTTCATGATAAATGAACATGCCGATATGTTGAAGTTCCACATTTAACACCCAGATCTTCATGACAATATTCTCTAATTTGTAAAGGTCATTCTACTTTTCGATTTGTTTATCAACTCATTTCCCCACTTGAACGTGTTCAAGCTCGTGAAGACTTCTCGCATGACATTTCTTCATAGTGTGGTAATTTTCATTTGAGTCCAACTACGAATGAACCCCAATTTAATGAGCAGAATTCACGTCACAGCTTGACTTGGTGATATAGACACCCTTGTGGTATTTCGACGCAAATTTTAGGTTTCACTGAATAGAACGCAAGGAAAATATCAATTCTCATTACCGAGTCGTTTCTCATTTGGCCATATTTTTTCATGTATCTCACGAGAAAACGTAACCATAATTTATTTTCTAGGATTTTCATGGAAATTTCCATAATTAATCATAAGAAAAACTACCATAATTTGATTCCCCAGTAAAATTACAGGTTAATTCTTATAAAAATACCACCATAATTTTCATAATTTGTAGGAATAAATTTTCCATCTTCATAATTTTCATTATTTTTAGGAACACAATTTATGTATTTTATTTCTATAAATAACACATGCTCTTACAAGGATTGATTGTCCAATTTGAGGCATAAAACTCAATTTTGTCACTTTTTTTTAGTCCACACCTCACGCCTGCGGTAGAATTTCATAACGTGTTTGTAGAAAATAATTAAAATCATGAGCCTTTTACTGTTCCAAAACTAGACTCAAGGTTACGACATATTGGAAATTCAAAAAAACCAAACCCCAACTTGCCTGTAATTGATTTTTGCAGTTTGCGAGCGATTTGTCCTTTTTTTTTTGTATATCTCTATGCAGTTTCCCATCAAAACATCTCTTATTGGTGTGGAGATTTCGAATGACCAGAGACTTATTCTTAGAAACTAGACATACAAATTCTACAACCGATCCAAAAATCAAATAAAGACTCTTCATGAATGGACGAGATTAATTTTTGGACGTTGGCTCATTATGTCATTATTGTTTTTTGCAATTTGTGAGTCTCACCAAACGTTTTGTATCTTGGCGTAAAGAGCTCGAATGGATAGGAACTTGATTCTATAGACATATCTCTTAATGTCTTCATGAGTTTACTTCTCTACCTCTTTACCGAAGATCCGCATAATCTGAATTTCTTTTTTATCATCATTCGATTTGAAGTTCGTTAATTGGCAACGTGATACAATCTTTCGTCATGACGAGTGCTAGAGCATATGTCATAATTTTCACCATGCAGATTTTATGCTTCCGTCGCACTTGGCAATCATGAACACATCATTCTCATACTAGCCATGGAGCTTGCCATAATTTTTCACCTACCTGCCGATTAAACGCGTCGTGCAATTGGCACTGTGAGCACCTCATTCATCATGACGAGTGAGAGAACCAGATGCCATAATTTCACCACTGGTACCTGTCAAAATTGTGCATTGCACCATGACACATCATTCACCATGACAAGCGCGTGCGAGAGCATATGCCATAATTTTCACCATGCTGATTTGAAGTTTCGTGCAATTGGCACCGTGAGACACATCACTTTTTCCTTTTTTTTTTTGCAGGTTTAGATGGACTGTAAAAAGTCTCAATATCATACAAAAAAAGTGAAGTGTAATCCATATTGGCGAGGAACCACTTCATGCATCTTCATTTGTAGTTTCAACTTCGATGACGAACCACACTTTGTGTCTCTTCTTTTATAATTGCGGCTTTAGCAACAAACCACTTTTCGTACATCTTCTTCTATAATTACGACTTTGACGAAGAACCACACTTGATATCTCTTGTTTTGTTGCTTCAACTTTGATGATGAAACACATTTGGTTCCTTTTCTTTTGCAATTGCGACTTTAGCGATGAGCGACTTTATCGACGAACCACACTTGATATCTTTTCTTTTGTAGCTTCAACTTTGATGATGAACCACTTGGTGCCTCCTCTTTGGAGGATCATGTAGAGAATTTCTTCAAGTCGTACGTGGAGTATGATACTTTAAAATCATCAAAAATGACTAAAGAATCACAGGAAAAAGCCCTCTCTGATACGCAACGCCGTCTCAATGGTGCAAAGCTGAAAAGTTAGATGGATCCATGGAGAAACTTCAAGCAACTCTAACAGACGCGGAGACAAATAATGTGATGTCTAAGATGAAGTTGAGAGATCAGTCAAGCTAGAAGAGACGATCGAGAAAAGCCGCTAAGAAATCATATGCTTCAAACTTTTTCCGTAGTTGGAATTTTTTTATTTTCTTAAAATTTTCTGATTCACTCATTATGGTGTAGTGGTTCACTTTTTTTTTTAAATTTTTTTTTTGAAGCAATAAAATAGCGACTTATATTTCAATAAGAACTTTCTCCTCTTTGATTTCAAACTTTTGATTATTTCTTTCCACGAGCCCCCTTTCTTTAAAAAAAAAAAGACTACGTATGCTAGCGTTCATATAAGGATTGCAACAAAATTGAAGATTTTTTTCAGCTTTCTTCAGCTTTGCGCACATGAAGAAGAAAATTCATAGCATGAAGTAGGAGCATCGGAATAATGAACTTCTTTTTTTGTTGGAAACATAACTTAGAGATATTCAATTTGTATAAAAATCACGTCCATGAGAGTTACGGTTAATTACAGATCTGTGTTCGAAGTTGGATCAAAATCTGCGTACTTGAATCTACAGATTTCTTCAGCTTTGCGCACATGTAGAAGAAAATTCCTAATGCGGAGTAGGAGTATCGGAATAATGAGCTTCTTTTTCTGTTGGAAAGATAACTTTGATATCTTCAATCTGTACAAAATCAAATCAATGAGATTTACGGTTTAGTACATATTTGTGTTCAAAGTTGGCTCAAAATATGTGTGCTTTAGTCTTCAGCTTTTTTCAGCTTCATGCACATGTGGAAGAAAATTCATAATGTGGAGTAGGAGCACCGGAATAATGAGATTCATTTTTTGTTTGGAAGATAACTTCAAGATCTTCAGTCTGTACAAAAATCATGTCCATAGAATTTGTGGATTAGTGTAGATTTATCCTCAAAGTCAGCTCAAAATCTGGGTGCTTAACTCTTTATTTGAAAGAAGCACATGATGGTTCACGTACTGTTTATATTTTTTTTTCCATTCTATGACTGAACTGGAGTAAAAATCACTCCTACTTTTCCTACGTACCTCAGTGAATAGGACAATCTAATGTTTCAGAAACGAACTTTAATTTTATGTTTTGTGTCCTAACTTTTGCCTACCGCCTCTTCGGATTTTCAACCTAGCGGATATTTTTTTGGAATCCTACACAATTGATATCTTGAGGGCCAAGGAGATTGCACCGAGAGGGGGTCTTCAAGATAGTACTCCTTCAAGAATTTTCCATTGATGGACCAATCCGCAAGCCATCGCAAATACACTAGTTGTTAAGCTCCGCTTGAATATATTCTCGATTGACGTATGGTCCATCCCCATTTTGAGGTGAAATTGCTTTCGATTATAGATCTTCTAATTAGCCTTTCTAACTGCAAACTTGAGCACCAACTTGGCGGACCTTTTGCGAACCTTTTATTGAAAGCACGAGAAAGACGACTTGCTAGCATTCAATACTGTTGTTTAAGCTTCCAAACTTCTCATCGAGATCGTCGAACCTCTTCAAGGCACAGACGAGCCATTATTTTCTTATCAGTAAGTCCCTCTTGGATGTCAAGATCAATGAAGTGTTTTTCTTCAAGTAAGGACTGCTTCATTTCCAAAAACAAGAGAATAAGGATTGCTTGGTCGTCGTGCAATGTCGTCCGGTATGCCAAAGAGCTTTTTCCATTATATCATGCTGCAGAACATTGCCAATCTCTTTTAGATTTGGAGACGACCTTATTAACAAGTGTCGACATGGTCTTGTTAAATGCTTTCAGCTATCACATTTGGCAGCAACATAATACATTGGGATTTACGTTGCTTGAAGCCAAAAAGGTTGCAATCTAATCCATAGATTTATTTACAATGGCTTTCTTTATCTATTAGTATATAACTAATAACTAAATTCCCAATGATAAATAATATTCACCTCATAAAGTTTTGCAACATTTTCTTCTTTACTTCTTTGAGGCTCCCACCTCAATTTGAGAGTAATCGGTCGCAACAAGGATGTCTAAGTGGCGCCAGAATATTTTGGTAGTGGACAGACTATGTCTAGCCCCCACGCATTAAATTCAAGAGGCAACATCGATGTAATGCAGCCAGAGGTTTATGCTAAATTTTTCATGAAATTGACTGGGTTGACAGCTTGATCATAATCCAGCAATTTTTACCATTGTTGGCCATAATATACCCCATTCTTTTTATATTAAATGCACTTTTGCCCATATTTAGCGATCCACGAATTGGATTTGATTCTTCCTTCTCCCAACCATCAGAGACCCCTCGATGAATCTCGATATATAGTATCGTCTTTATAAGTAAAGAAACCGATGAGCCCGACGATAATTGTCGTCTTTTTTCTTTGGATTTTTTGGAAGTAAGCTATATGTAATAAGCCAAGTAATCAAATCAAGGCAGTCTCCAGCCGACTATCTCAACTGTGAAACATCTATAGGCTGTTCAAGTTTGCTTTCTTCATATTCGCATCCGGTGTACTATTTTGGCAGATAGTAATTGAGTTTGGTCGGCGCAAGACAGCGGTTGAAGGCCAAAGCAGCTAAGGCATCAACTTTTTCTTCTTCGCTTTTTGTTGGCACATTTGAATATTTTACATCTCCCAGCCATCTAATTCAGAGTCTCCCAAAACTTGTAATTGCATTGCTTCATATCGCCATCGACCGCCATTTCAATCAAGCCCAAGTATTAGGCTGGATATTCTGCACATTATTGGAGCCACATTGTGTTTAAGGTGAAGGAATTGGCAAGATCTCATCTTGAGAGTGCGAATATCCACTCCAGCGCCGGCTCTTTCACGATGTGATACCCCATCAAAATACATCTTCTAAGGTGTGAAGTTTCAACCACCATTGCTAATCTTTATTGGTATTCATCAGTGAGTTCCCCAATCAGTAGGGATCGGGTTTTTAAAGTAAAGCCTGCCAATGCTTGTCCCTTTGACAACCTTTGGAGGACAGACCATTTTAATTGCTGAAACTTGAGGGTTACCATCTTGCTATTCGACATTGGGACAGTTTTGAACAATACACGATTTGATGGAATTTTTCTTTAGAAACAAGAAGGACGATGTGAATCGTTGAAAGTAGTGTTTTCAATCTTCTATTGCAAGACACGGCCAAACCTACCTTTCGATTAGCTAGTACTTTAACTCATTTTGGTCCATAATCCCTACCAAGTAGTAAGGGAATTTTCTGTCCCTTCGGCCATTCTCTTGGGCAAGAGTGCTCCCACTGAGCTTCTTGACGATACTGTAAGTCAATGGTTTTCCAGGAACGGAGCTGCTAAAACTGGTGGTTGGGTCAATTAAACTTGATGCGCTCAAAGTCTTTATACAATTATTGATACCATTCGAAAGAGGGACGACTAAATGTTGGCACTTTCCTGCTAGATTCGAGATAATTCCTAAGATATGCTAGCTTAACATTGCAACTTTCAATTCATGGATATTTTCTTGTCTCGACCTCTTTAAATTGGCATCTATTTTTGTTTGATTAATTTTTGATTCCTCGGTTGTACATGAAGCCAAGGAATTTTCCAAGGGGGGGTTTAACTCCAAACAATATTTCAAATGATTCTTCTAAGTTGATACCTTTTAGTAGCTCAAAAACACCATCCTTAAGTCTTTCAATGGTCACTTTTTCCTTGATTTCACTACTAATCATCACATACATTCAACATTTTTGTGAAGATGTTTATCAAGATTTTTTACATAACTTTTTTTTGTATTTTGTTCTACATTCTTCAAACCAAAAGACATTCTTTTTAGCAGAAATTCTTTAAGAGTGCGAATGCTCCACTCTTCATCCTTGGTGACATGCGGATCTGGTTTTGTAAGCCCGTATGAACAATCCATAAAAGAAAGTTTCCGCATACCAAGTTTGGCATCAATCATAAGCTCAGGGATAGGAAGTGGAAATTCATCTTTTGGACATGCATTATTGAGATCCCTAAGGTCGACATAAACTCTAATTTGCCCATTTTTCTTCCTCATGGGGATAATATTGAAACCCATGTGGGGTACTTAACTTCACGGATAAAGCCAACTTCAATAAGCTTGTTAACTTCAGTTTTGATCACGGGAACCAATTCAGTCCTAAAATGCCGTTGAGCTTGCTTGATGGGACGTGCACCACTTTTCACAGCAAGATGATGGACTGCTACCTTTGGGTCTAATCCAGTCCCTTTCATCATCAGTTGCTAGTGAAGCATTTACGTAAGTGGGTTTTGGATCTGTATCAGTTCCAAGGTTGATTTCTTTCAATGCATCAACTGTCACCTTTACAATCTTTTCTTATAGTTTTGGGTGGACCTCTTTGCACTCCATATTCTGAGTTTTCCCTCGTTGAAAGATATATGGTAACACATGCACATTCTCCCCTTTCACGCTTTTAATTGGACAAAAGTAGTTGTTCATCTTGTGCAGGACATATATGGAAGAAGCCAACACTTTTTTTATCTTCCTCCCATTGCTTAGTGTAGACCACAACATGCGACTTTGCCTTTAGAATTAGAAGACTCATCTTCCGTAGTTATGTAGTTGTTGCTCACCCTTTTTATGGAGATGCAGATAGGTGGAAACTTTTTGTAGCCCACCTCTTCACGTTGTGTCCTCATAACGGATTGTACGGAAGCTTCTCTATTTTGGTGGTTCATTTGTATCAAATCCAGCTTTTTGTAGCAACCTATAAGCATTAGGATCAAAACCTTCTTCTGTACGCTTCATTGGGAGTGCTTCATATTGGGTTGACTTAGGGGTCACAAATTTTTCGTGAAGTAATGACTCAGGATCCATAGAGTTCCCATGTAATTTTGTGGATGACTTCATCATATCAATTCTCCTTACAGGGAAGGTCAAACCTTCCAGCGCATTTTATCGCAAATCGAGAGGGTGTCCCTTGTCCTCCTTTGCTTTTGGGACATAAACGAAGAATGTATGTGACCTTTTTACTTGAAAAAACACCAATCATGTTATACATGTTGTTTGGATTGCCTAGATTTGGATCTTCCTTGTTTGTGACTTTTTCCTTGTTGACCGCTACCTTATCCATCTTGTTAAGGAGTCCGACATCTCCGGATGCAATGTCATCAACTTTTATGGAATATTTCTTCAAGTAAAACTTTGCATCAGCAAAGTGAGCTTTTGCTTCAGTGAATGGATTATCATCTGCAATAATCCTTTTTGAAACTCCATTCTCATAATACTTCAAACATTAGTGTTAGGTAGATGAGATTACTTTGTTCTCATGGACCCCAGCGTACCAAGAAAAATGTTTATGAAGTCTTTGCATCAATTACATGTATTTCCGTTAGTTATGTAGTTGTTGCTCACCGTTTTATGGAGGATGCAGATAGCGTGGAAAACTTTTTGTAGCAACATCTTAAGTGGTGTGACTCACTAACGGGTTGTACGGAAGCCTCTAATTTCGGTGTTCATTAGTATCAAATCAGCTTTTTGTAGAACCTATACGCATTAGGATCAAAACTGCTTGTGTAGCTTCATTGGGGTGCTCATATCTGGGATTGATTAGGGGTCCACAAAATTTTTCGTGAAGTCATGACTAGGTATCATAGAGTTCCATGTATTCTTGTGGATGCCTTCCTCATATCAATTCTACTTTACAGGGAAGGTCAACCTTCCAGCGCATTTTATCGCATTTTATCGCAAATCGAGAGGGTGTGATCCATTGTTCCTCCTGCTTTGGCGACATAAATGATGAATGTATGAGACCTTTTTACTTGAAAAAAAACCAATCAGTATACCATGGTGTTGGATTGCCTAGATTGGATTTACCTTTGTTTTGACTTTGACTTGTTGACGCTACCTTAGCCAATCTTGTTAGGAGTCCGGACATCTCCGTGAGCAAGGTCATCAATTTTTATGGAACTATTTCTTTCAAGTAAAACTTTGATAGCAAAGTGCGCTTTGCTTCAGTGAAATGGATTTCTCTGCTAATAATCCTTTTTGAAACTACCATTACTATAATACTTCAAACATTAGTGTTAGGTAGATGAGGATTCTGGCTTCTTGTACCACAAGCCTGCTACCAAGAAAAATGTATTTATATGAAGTCTTTGATCATTACATGTACCCACGCTTGATTGTAACTCTTGATGGTAGGGTTTTTTACCGGTTTACCTATGGGAATTTTGTCCTATTTGATTGAATCCGTGGATGTCATCAAGTCACGACTCGGATGTGGATCCGGATTGCACCAACGAGCGGCGTTGACCTCTCAGAAGGTCGCAATACAAGCCCCCATCTGCATCATCAATTCATCTAGTTAAATTTGCAAAAAAATTTAAACTTTTTATGTAGAAGGTATACAGACTCAATAATATTAACAGTACATCATATATAATCTCACCTAGAGACAACCATCGTACATAAGAATCAATTCGCAACGGAAGATGAAGATATATAACGAGTTTGCCAAACATGGCCTTCTTACAAAGCTTCTAAAGGAAGGCTTGACTGAAAGAAATGATAGGGACAACACCATAGATATGTCTTTAAATAAGGCTAGACTAATCTTGAGGCATCCTCAAAATCATTGCGGACCTACAAATGGATTTGGCGAAGAAACGATGAAGTCCAACCACTGCAAGTGCCGTCAACTTCCTCTGACCTTGCACATATAAAATAGTAATAGCAGGGGTTAGTACACACTTGTATAATTAATGGTCTATGCTACATACCACATTAAAGATATCATGATCAATGAAAGCTCTCTTAAAAATATGCTATTTTTGAGGAAGCTGGTCACTAGACTTTCTGTTTAATCATTGTTGTGAATTTGTGATCGGATGAAGATGATTGTGTTTAAATTATTCAAAGCACACAAATAAATTTTCTATATGATGACACTATATTAGTGTCATCAACAAAAATTTTAGAACACCGGGACGCAATTTAAGGATTTGATCCTCTTAGGCAGAGAGCTCCTCTTTGACACTTAGATTGTGTCTTCAGTCTTTCTTCTTATTGTTGTGTCGTTCAATAACCTTTGTCCTAGTTTACTTACCAAGCTGCAATGATTCATTGTAGTGCAATACCAATAATGAAACGATGTTGTAAGTAATAAAGGGGACTAAGGAAGGACTGATTTCCCTTACATTAAGTGAGTCATTCTTTACACTATAATCATCCCTTACTTCATAAGGCAATTCTCTATTGATGTCATGGCATGATTTAATTACTTTAATGTGTAATATATTATTACTTTACTATAAATGAGACTTTGGAATCATGATATAGCATTAAAAGACATCTCAAGTGAGGGCCCAACATATGGAACCTAACTCGAGGCTTCTTATAGCAAACAAACGAGTTGCTTCATTGTTCCTTCAGTACTTCAATTATTCATTTTCATTAATTTGTAGGCTTGATGGAAACACCATCGCGCTACCTAGAATGGAAGTAAGACTTCCTCGGGATCATGAAGTGCAAAGACCAAGAAATATCTAATGTCTTACTTTGAATCCTGATTTCACTCTGATTGTCTTGCACCAACCACCTTAGGTATCGTTCAGTTCATTTATATTTATAAATTGAGGAAACTCCAAAACCTTAACCGAATAGATCTTGAGCATCCTGAAATCGAGCAGTGTCAGCCCCGGGGGCAAAAGGTGAAAAATCACTGCCAAAGTTGACCCAAAACGATGCTAGTGTAATGGGATTGAACACCGCCCGATCCATATATTGCAAGTAGTATAGGTTCGAAGACTGAGATGATAAGGAAACTCAATACCCGGGTCATGCCTGAACTTATCAAATCTCATGAGAGTTACGGGAACCTCCGCACTTCCCGAAAGAAGGCCTTCAACGTCATAGCTAGGCTATCGGTGCTCGTATAAAGTCCATTCATTTCAACTCCATAACATGGAAGTGACTTTAGTATGAGGACATCATATTCAATAGATGATTTCTATTCATCATTAGTTAAGTAGCCATCAGTCTCAATACTTTCATGAGAGTGTCATAGAGACTGGGTCTCTTTCCTTAGCTTTACACTCTCATAGGTGAGACGTTTTCGGGTAACATTTACTACATATGATGATTGTATCCTTTTCCTTACATGATGACATGTGAATTGTCCTTACATAAATCTTATTTGGTGTTAATGCGACATGTGTGTCTCACACATTCTCAAACACTTCTTTCGGGAGTATTTTTAACATGTAGTTTGTGTAGTGAGGCTTGTCTCACTTTTTTAACACCTTCCTTCTGGTCACTTTTTAAACTTATAAACATATTTAGTTATGTTATTACTCACGGTACTTGTGTACTTCGTTTGAATAGCTATTTGTTCATCATAGTATGGACGATGAGAACTTCCACTCAATGAATTACAATGTTCAAGTTTATTTGGTTAGTCATGTTGGGACTGTCACAATGACTGGCCTGCCTTGGATCTGGATCCATTGAATTATTTTAGATGTTCTATATTTTTATTTCAATACTTTGGCTATATAGGATGACCAACAAAATTAGTATGGCTAGAAAATTTGAAAAACTGACCTTTATAGCCAATTGATTGGCACAAGCCAAAGTTCATCATTCCTGTTAGTTTGGTATACCTTAGCCATTAGCTAATCTTTTAATGATAAAGATAACAGTATAGCCAATTTCATTCATACAATCTTACGCGATGTATTGTAGCATTTTATTGCCAATAAAGCAGCAATTCAGTCAAGTATAATGTCATGGAATCATTAGCCAATTTTATTTACAATTTTGAAAAAAGGTTGTAGACAAACTTATTGGTAGGCCAAATTTCACTACACTTGAACTTTTCATCTTTGATTAAATTACAAGAACAATTCAAGCTTGGTTTGGCCAAGTATGAAGTTTTTCTGTTATTTATAGATTAATCAACTAGCTTTGATTCTTTATGAAACTATAAAGTCCTTAGTCAATGCGATTACGTTCACAAGTTGTGTGGATAGGGTATGTTGGGAATTGTTCCTGATGCATACCCTATGTTATGAGTTCATTGAGATAGAGATTGGTATCCCTTGTAGTATAACATGTCAACACATTTTGGAAGATAATACTTTCGACAGAGTTTTGCTAGACAATTTGTGACATAAACCAACTTCACAGTGGTCGTCATTTAAACTTCATTTGTTGTAAGCCCAGCTTTTATATTCAATTAGCTATAAATATCCTTCACAAATGCAACAACCTATAACAGTAAAATCACTTGACATAAACAAACTAATAAAATTCATTTCTGAACATAAAAATAAGATTATGTCTTCCTTAAAGTGTAAACACTACTCACTTATCATCGAATCTAATATATAGAACCTCATTACTCATTAATTATAAATCAAGAACATTAAAAATCAGTTAGAACCACTACCCAACAACATGTTTAGAAATCTAACACTTAAAGAATCAACAACAAGGATAATAGGAGAGAGGGACGTTTCACACAATATCATTGGGCAAAAACCCTGTTTTTGAATTCATGAGTTTGAAACGTTTGAAAAGCCTCTTGGAGGAAGAAAAAAATTCATGAGATGAAAGACCCATACCTTAAGTAGAACTTAATCTACGAAGACCACCTTGAACGAACATGAATGAAACCTAGAAGAAACCTTAAAAATCATTACGAACTTTTCTGTGTTTCCTTGCGTTTTGTTCATGTTTTTTTCTCACACTTATTTTCTGGTTTTAGTCGTGCATTTGTTTGGTTGAATGTGTTTTGAGGTTTAGGAACTAATTGACTTATTTTCAACTTAGGGTTTAATAACGTTAATTACTAAATATTAACCTAATTACTAAAAAAAACTCCTCTTAAGTGACCCTAAACATAGGAGGAAATAACACCTTAAGTCAAATCTAGGAACTGGGTGTTGACTACGGTTTTGGTCACATTGTGGGAACTTTACATGATCCATTAAATCTTAATTTTAATTATTTGTACGGTATAGGGTAAGTACAATATACCCTTCAAGGCTTATTGGAACCAATTAACCATTTTGGACCATCCTAGCTTCAAGTACTAGCATGTTTCTTGAGTTGTACTAGGGATGTTAAAGAATTTCGGTTGACCCTGTAATTTATTAACAAAGTGGCTATTTAATTTAGTAAGTGACGTGGGTAATACTAAAGTACCCTTAAGTCGTTATAACCAGAACTAATCTTTGAACCATCCTAGGTTACAGGGTACAGGTTGTCTTTTTCTTGTTTAACTGAAATCTAAAAATTCTTTTCGTGATTCGGTTTGCCACTTTAAAATTAATTAATCAAGTCGCTATATTAATTAATTAATTAAGTAGCCTAGGGTAATTACTAGACTACTCTTAAGTCGTTAGGATCTTAGCAAACCCTTTTTTGGGTGATCCAGATTCCGACGTCAAAAATGCCAAAATATTTTGTGGACGTCTGTAAAGACCTTAGCAAACTATTTTTTGGGTGATCCGGATTCCTATGTCAAAATAGTCCAAATAATTTTTTGTGAGTTGTGATGCACGCTAAGACATTTGTCTATTCGCCGAGTTGACCCTCACGGCCAGTCTGACTCATTTTCAAGGTCAAACGAGCCCCGAAGCGTTCATACCCCCTATTTCGATGATTTTCGTGTGCTATAGAAACCATTTTTTGGGTGATCCAAATTCCGATATGAAAAATGCTAAATTTTTTTGTGGACATCCGTCAAGACCTTGGCTATGTATCCGGTTGTCCCTCTCGGACAGTCTGACCAATTTTCAAGGCAAACAAGCTCCGAACCGCGCATACCCCCATTTTGACAATTTCGTGTGCTATAGCTAACCATTTTTTGGGTGATCCGAATTCCGATGTCAAAAATATAAAACATTTTGTGGACGTCCGTCAAGACCTTGAATATGCATCCGCTTGGACCTCACGACCAGTCCGACCCATTTTCAAGGTCAAACGAGCCTCGAAGCGCGCATACCCCCAATTTAGACAATTTTTGAGTTCTATAGCAAACCAATTTTGGGTAATCCAGATTCCGACATCAAAAATGCCAAATTTTTTGTTGACGTCCGTGAAGACCTTGGCTATGTATCCGATTGGACTTCACTGCTAGTCCCACCCATTTCAAGGTCAAACGAGCCTGAAGCGCGCATACCCACCATTTCATCAATTTTCGTGTGCTATAGCAAACCTTTTTTTGCGTGATCCGGATTCCAACGTCAAAAATGCCAAAAGTTTTTGTGAACGTCCGTGAAAACCTTGGTTATGCATCCGGTTGGCCCTCATGGCCAGTTTGACCCATTTTCAAGGTCAAACGAGCCCTGAAGCGCATATAACCCCATTTCGATGATTTTTGTGTGCTATAGCAAACCATTTTTTGGGTGATTTGGATTCCGACGTCAAAAATGCCAAAATATTTTGTGGACGTCCGTAAAGACCTTAGTTATGCAGCCAGTTGGCCCTCACGGCCAATCCGACCCATTTTAAAGGTCAAACGATCCATGAAGCGCAATACCCACATTAGAGATTTCGTGTGCTAATTAAACCCATTTTGGGTGATCGTGAGCTACGTCAAAATGCCAATCATCTTTTTGTGGACATCCCTAAAGACCTTGGCTATTCAGTCGGTTGTCCCTCACGGCCAATCTGACCCATTTTCAAGGTCAAAGGAGCCCCGAAGCGGGCATACCCCACATTTCGATGATTTTCGTGTGCTATTAAAAACTATTTTTTGGGTAATCCGAATTCCGATATGAAAATGCTAAATTTTTTTGTGGACGTCCGCCAAGACCTTGGCTATGTATTCGGTTTTCCCGCACGGCCAGTCTCACCAATTTTCAAGGTCAAACAAGCCCTGAAGCATGCATACTCCCAATTTTGACGATATTCGTGTACTATAGCAAACCATTTTATGGGTGATCCGAATTACGGTTTCAAAAATGTAAAAAAGTTTGTGGATGTCCGTCAAGACCTTGGGTATGCATCCGGTTGTCCCTCACAGTCAGTCCGATCCATTTTCAAGGTCAAACGAGCCTCGAAGCGCGCATATCCCCCATTTCGATGATTTTCGTGTGCGATTGTGAGTCTAACGCTGATTGATTTTTTCTTTCAAGCTAAGTGCCAAAAAGGCCGAAAAGGAATAAAAAATTACTTATAAATTAAATTTATGGAGACAATAGGACCTTTGTATAGTGTAAGTACGTCAATAGAATTTCGGGCATAAATTGAGGAGATACTTCTATATTTTCACTTATTATAAAATAAAAAATACAAATGCCACCCCAATCCTTTCATAAAAAGGTGTGAGTTACTAGTACGAAGGCGGCCCAGTGCACATGCTTCCCCCTTCTTTCCAATATTTAAACCATGTATTATTTATGCATGGTGGCTTACTACAACTAGAGATCGATTTCCCATTTATCTTTACTTCTATTATATATGGGCGGCACCATGTAGGGTTATTTGAGATCCAAATCATTCCCCCGATACAATAATTATATGACATATGTAAGGTAAATTTTATCGTATTATTATATATATATATATAATAATATATATATATATATTTTATTATAATCCTTTTCTAATTAAGAGGGACTTATTTAACTCTGCTTTTTTTCTTTTTACATACACATTAATTAGTTCCAACGAATTTTACGCCACTTTTTTTTATTCTTATTTTCCTTTTTCTAATGAAGGGCTTATTTTAATCCCAAATGTGTATTGTTTGACTTTTTCCTATTTAACTTGTGTTGACTTTTCCTATTCTATTTAGTTTAGGTAGCATAATTTTCTTTTCTTTTTATTTTAATTTTTCTATTCTTTAAAACCTTTGCAGCCCCACCTTTATGGGATTATTTTTCTTAGGGCAAACCACGAGCCCATTTCATTATTCTTCTTCTTCTTGTTTCAAAGAGAAAGACCTCAGCGTAACTGCCCAACACAACAAACTTTCACTTATTTTCTTTTCAAAAAATCAGATACAACCGTAAGGAATACAATTGATGATTTGATTAAAGTACTTAAGAAAAAAAGAGTTTGGGAAAACGTTTTAAGATGGTTAAATTGCTTTGGATGGTACTCTTAAGTCTTAATTCTTATAGATTCCACATAATATTATTTGTTACTGTATAAATAGGTTTAGACTTGGTTTTAGATTAAAAATAGATTTTTTGAACTAAATATTTTTCTTACAATACTTATTCAACAAATTAAATTTTAGAATGTTCTAACGTATTGGTGCATTAACTCATATTATGCTAATATTGCTTGTGGGTTGAAAAATCAAATAGAATATTAATGTTGGATTGTGTTGGGTTATCGATAGAAAATTTAGATTGTAATAAAAAATCATGAATTTGTGAATAATTATGTGTATGATAATTTGTTTTTTGGGTAGGATTTATTTTATAAATTGAGATGGATAAGTATTGCCAGACGAAAATTGGGGATCAAAGTTCTAGCTCTACCAATCCATCTACTGCTTCAACAATAGCTCGAAAATTCAAAAGAAAATATTTATTTCCGATGTTGATTTAGAAATCTCTTGAAGCGATCCGAGAATTAGACAGGCCCAGTGCAGAGCGATAATCCTAAATAGGGCTGAATGATATTAGAGATATTATATCTTAAAAGCCTTGCAACCTAAGTGATCCATAAACATTCCTAAACTAAGTTTGGGAAGGAAATGCTGCAGTCTTTCCTACTTGGTTTAAGGATGTAAGGGTTGGAGTTATAGCATAAAAAAGATGCTGGCATTCTCTTTGAGTGTGCTACTGTTAAAAATGAATTGAAAGATCGTGGACGACGTGGTGTAGATGCTGCTTTACGAAGAACCGACTTTTTAGAGCTTGGAACAACGCTACAGAAAGATTAGAGCTCATGTTGGGAGATTGAATAGCATCCCACAACAAGTGTTTCAAAAAGATGATGGATTTGATGAATCAATCACAATTCAATACGCACTATTTGATAAAAAAAATCCAAGAAAGAAAAAAGTGAGTCTAGAAGTCGTTGAGTCGTCAGTTGCTTTGTGACAAGATCCTTGACAATTAGGATTATTCATTTCGTGCAACATGATGAGGTCGATCTTCTTCAAATAGAGGTACTTTTGTTGAAATTTTGCACGGTATGGAGATATTAATAATAAATATGTTGGGAAGCATTATTTTAAAAAAGCTCCAAAAAAGTGAAATGATTGTGTTCTCCAAAGTATTCAAAGGATATTGTTGATTTTGTTCTAAGGAAACAATCCAATCTATTCTTGAGATTTAGATGGAGATTATTTTGGGAGTATTAGTCGACTGAATCAAACGATATTCACACCAGGAGCAACTGGACACTTGTTTGAGATTATGTTAACAAAGAAGGAGAAGTGATAGAATGATATAGTCATTCAAGAGATGAATGCTAGCTGCTTCTGGACCATCAAAGCGTAAAGCTCTTTGATGTTACATATTCTTATCATTTGCGTGTTGAATCATTTTATGTTGTATTGATTTGCATCTTCAGAGCTTATAATAATAATTTTGATGCTTGAGTACTGGACTGGACCTTCGCGGTTGACTAATTTGAATCCCAGTTAATTCATCGGTAGTTTTGATAAAGCAAGATAATGGATGTGTTGGTGAATATTACATGAATGAGTTGACAGTAACAAGATTCAGGATCTAGTTTTTTAGCTTATAGCTTTATAATTTATGCTCGTGTTCTCGCACGAGAGGATCGTCAACTGAAGGGAATTATTAAATTAATGATCTTGTAAAGTATGATCAAGAGATCATACATCAAACTTGGCCACTTGTTATTTGCCTTATCAAGTGAGTTCATTCTTCCCGTTGCTACTGCTTCTGTGGAACGTCTTCTATCCATGAAGTACCTAAAACTTGACTCCGTAAATGTATTGGTGATGAAACTTTTAATGGGTGTTAGGTTTTGCATGATGTGGCGAGTGTAAGAATATATTACAATAGTAAGTAATGATGCCAATATTATCGTTTTCAACATATGAAAAGTCGTCGAGCACAATTATGACTTGACAATAGTAGTAGGTCATTATGATTGGTAAGTAGGGTTATTAATTTTTTTTATAATGATAATAATGTCTTTGTTTAATTATTTTTATTTGTTATTAAAGAGTTTGAGTTAGTATAAATTTATTTTTTTTATTAATAGAGTTTGAGTTAGTATACATTTTACCGTTGTGATTGCTAAAAAGTTATCGTTGAAGGGAACGTGGGCACCCACAACCTTTAGAATGGATCGCCCTATATTAAAATGTTGTTAAAATTAAACATAAAAGTGTGAACGTAAACGTATAAAGTATGAAAATAAGTGCATTATTGTATGTATATAGACAGATACCTCTCCCCTTCTCCTTTCTATTCATTACCACAAACAAACAAAGAAAATTTCAAAATAGCGAAAATGTTTAGTTTTTCAGATAACGATAATAGAGGTGTTATACTGGAAAGAGCTCATTGTATTGCTTCTTTATGGTAAAAAAAGACTTATCATCGTTTAAACTTCATGCTTGTGATTATTATAAGTCGTCTCGTCGTAAAATCCGTGTTGTTGACATTGGTGCTTTGGAGAAAATCAGATCTGGGAAAATTGAGGTTGTTCCTGGAATATTCAACAAGTTTTCATGTGCTACTATTACTGGCTTACGGACCCGAGTAGCATGGGGCACGTGTAATTCCGTGTGAATCAGCAAGGACCACTCAATGTTCCATATTGACCAAAAGTAAGAAAATGATGTATTTCAGACTTGTGTAATGCAAGATTGTGTTAATAGTATCCTTATGTTTTACAGGAAAGTGAATTTTGTGCAAGAATGATTACCCAAAAGCAAAATTTCCTAACAATGGAAAATGTAGAGTTGGATTCGAAAAGAGAAGTCTGGTTGGTGCTTCTGCATTCATTAAGAAAGGACAAAACTCTGTTCATACAATTTCTTTTAAATATTAAACGCTATTATGGAGGTTGTAGTCAAAAATATATTTAACTTTATTCTTCACTTTTGAAGGTTGAAAAAAGAAAGTTAATAAATTCTAGTGGAAGTCTTGTTTGTTTGTTGAAAATTTATCCACTCATTTGACATATAAATTGTGCTTTACACTTCTATGTTGTGCGCTACTACTTCCCCTGCTTTTTCAATGCTTCTACCTTTTTCTCCTTTTCAGTAATAAAAAAGGATTTAAAATACCCTGTTTATATGGGTTCAAGGATTTAGTTGACAAATGGTACTTATAAATAGGAGCGTCTATAATACAAATTCATAAGAAGATTATCCTTCATCCACACCCCCATATGTTGTTGGGTTTTAAAGGTGTAAACAAGAAATGAAGGATTGTGACCTTTATGAAAGGTTGTGTCTTTTCTTAAGGGATGTGACCATTTTAAAGATGGTGTCTTTTCCAAAGGGTTGCGACCTTTCTGAAAGGTTGTCTTTTAAGAGAATTGTGACCTTTACACTTTGTTGGCTATAAATAGAGAGATTTTCTTATTTCTGGAATTGACTTCATTCTTTCCGTGCAATGACATTTCGTACAAACAAATATCGATCGATCTATGTTATGGCGACATTGTTCGTCATTTGAGTGCGGTTGATGAAATTATCAAAGTTTGAGATACTGCTACTTCTTTAATGGTTAATCCATTTTATCTTGGGTAATTTGCAACATTCGATACTTGAGGGGATTAAAT
Source organism: Solanum habrochaites (assembly GCA_027704765.1). Taxonomy (NCBI): domain Eukaryota; kingdom Viridiplantae; phylum Streptophyta; class Magnoliopsida; order Solanales; family Solanaceae; genus Solanum; species Solanum habrochaites. The sequence continues at coordinate 65,462,049 of JAKWJA010002497.1, read as the reverse complement.
TTCTTAAAGAAATACAGTGGGTTTTGTGGACTCGGATAGTTCTTTTCTTTTTTCTTTTCATCTTTTATAATTTTTGGTTCACTAATGATCTAAATACAAGAGATAACAAGCTTATATTTTTTAATACTGATGGTATTATTTGTGGTAAGGAAATTACTTTAGTTTTTTTTGTGTTCATTTTGTTGAAAAGAATGATGAAGAAAAAAGAGAATTATTTTGTTATATGATAAAAGATATTTGAGATGAAATAGTACTATTTTAATATGTTCGAGTATATATTTTGTAGATTCCTTGAATAAGTAAGATTATATTTGTAGAATACTTTAATTTTCTGTGTTCTTTTTGTTGGAAAAAAATGATGAAGAAAAAAGAGAATTATTTTTTCATATGATCAAAGAGATTTGGGATGAAATAGTACTACTATAATATGTTCGAGTATATATTCTATAGTAATTTTCCTTGGATGGGTAAAATTATTTTTATTTTCTTTCCAAGTGCATTGCAGTATCGCACCCCTTCAGTATTCCTTTCAACAAGAAAAGTTATTTTTAGCGTAATGGTTAAGATATGCACTTAAATTTTTTCCCTATATTCTTGGTTTTACTATGACTATGATGAGAGAGTTTAACTGACCCAATGTTCCTCCTAACAATTGTCGTGAACAGAGTTTCAGTTTTGTTGAAATTCATGTTTCTAAGAAAAATTGGAATATGATGAAAATTGGGAAATAAAGAAAAAAGTTAGCAAGAAAGTGACTTGCATGGAGTCATTACTGATAGATAGAATATGATTCAATGAGAGTAAAAATTAGGTTCTATCTTTATTCCCTTGATTATTATTTTTTTCTATCCTTTATAAGTTATGAGATTTTTTTCATAAATTAATGTTAGGATAAATGTCATTATGTGATTATGTTTTTGTCTGACTTTTGGAGACTAAAATTTTCTATTTTTTTACTCCTTTGGTTTGAAGAGTATCAGAACTTCAGGAACAACTAAAATTGTGCATTGGTTTGAAAAATATAGAAACTTCACTAACATGTTAAATACTCTGTTTAAATGAATATTCTGACATGAAGAGTATAAAATCATTGTCAGAAATATTAAAGCTAAATGATTAGAAAAATATAAAATCTTCATCGTTAGCTAGAAACAGTGTTGTATTCGAGGTTTCTGGAGAATAATACCTTTCTGGATTACTACTCTGTCTATATGTGAAATAAATTTGAAGAATATAAAACCTTTATCAAAATTCAAGTTTCATTCGGTTAACAATTAAAAGAATATGACAATTTCATCGTTAAACTAGAAAAAAGTTGTATAAAGATTGAATCTTTATTGTTAGTATTCTAAATACTAAGTGATCTGCCTAATTGTGACAGAAAGGGGAAAAAAACACTTGTGACATAAAATTAGTATTTTTTGTGCATGCAATGGTTGTTTCTATGGATGAAATCTCCAAAAGTAGGCTTCGTGTTGCTAAAAGAATATGTGGAAAATAATTTCAAATAATTGAAAAATATTTTTGAGAAAAGATTTAAAATGTGGGGTTCTTTACTTGTGATAAAGTCAAACTTAAACTTACTATTTAATTTAAATATGAAAGTACAAGATATGAAATTTAATGACATTTTTGTATTATGTTAGACCTACAAAAATTTTGAAGTATATTTGATATTGTAGTCGTTGAGCCTCTCTTTACTAGTATCTGATATGACTAGTATAGAACATAAAATTATATTACTCGTTCAAAAGAATTGTATTCTTTGATGAAAAAGTGTCACTTAAAACATTGTGATTTTTAATAAAAAGATATGTCTATTAAAATAAATTTATTTGTGTAGACATGAACATTGGTTAAAAGTAATCTGTTATGTTTATGTTATAAAACAAACATTTGGGTCATATTGTTGCCCTTATTAGACCGATGAGACTATGGTCATGGGTCATTCTTTAACAAATTGAATGTTATTGAAAGGTCCTTCTGAATAGGACACTGACAAGGTGTTGATTCTAAAACAATGTTCGTATTTGGCAAATTTATAAAAGTAAAGAACAAAATATTTGTAGGAAAAGGTTACCTCACGAGAGGTCTTGCAAACTAATGTTTTATTTGTCTTACTGTTGAAAAAAATTATTTTGACTATGAATAATTGAAAAAAAATGTCAATACAAAACCTTTAAAAAATACGGTACTTAGAAGTTTTGTTATACTTCTAAGCAAAAATTAAAATGTCAAGTGATGTGTGTGAAAAGAAATTTTCATCCCTAGAATTGATTCCTTAATTTGGATATGAAGTCAACATCATATCGTGGTGGAAAAAAGGTCTTCAAAATTTTTATGACAAATTGTATTATAGAGATTGATGTTATTGTTGAATAATCAAGAATTGAAAACTATAGAAACATCTAGACAATATAAAACTGAAGTTGAAAACATTGTCATGATTAGAAATGATAGATGTGGAGAATATGAATTTTCTTTTGCAGAAGTATATTAGGAAAATGAAATCATTCATCAAATTACTGCACATACTCACTTCAATCTAATGAAACTATTGACAAAAAAACAATTGAATTTAGGAAATGTTGAATATCCTATTTATACGTTCAAGTATACCACAAATTTGTGAGGGGATGCTATCATTATAGCAAAAGAAAACAACAGAGCTTGTCTATTCAAAAAGAGAGAAACAACAAGTTTTGTTTATTAGGGAGCAACAAATAAAAAAAGTTTGTTAAGAAAGGGAGCAACAAAAAGTTTTTTTTGTTTAGATTTTGTTGTATCCTAATAGAGAATTGCTTGTCGCCCCTTTAAGTATATAAAAACAATAACTCTTGAAAGGTAGGGATCTAACAATTTCCAATACAAATTATTCCAAATGAGAAATGAAAATGAGGAAACTATTCCCAAAATGGTCAAAATTAGGCTTAAGACTGTGGATTGTATGTTAATTAGATATGCTACATGGAACACCTTGAAAATCCGAGACATATTGTAAAGCCTAACATAGGTGTCATAAATTCTAAACATTGTTTCTAAGTCTATTTTAAGTGGATATAGGTCATTTAGGAGATTTAAGAACCAAATGTCCAAAACGTCCGCGTACGACTCCCTAAGGACCAACCAAGGGCCCTTGAGGAGGACCCCTGCAGTTTGATGCAACATTGCTTGGCAGTGTGCATAGACGGGACAGACGACGACCCGTGTGTGGATCGACAAAGCGTCGATGCCACCGTCGTCCCACACTTAGGCTGGTGGAGAAGGTCCCTTCACCTGCACAGTTTCTGGAATCATCGACGGAGTGCGAAGGTACAATCTACGGTTTGTGTGTGGATCGACGGGGCTTCGATGCCACCGTCGTCCCACACTTAGAAAATTGGAGAAAAGCCTCGCCTGCATCAGTATCTAATTGAAATTAGGGATGTGCAGCACGGACCGTCCGTGGACCAACGATCCGTCAATCGAGGTCTCGTCGATGGGGTCTGCAAATTCTTGCATGTTTTAAATTAAGTTCATTTAATTAATTAAGTGGTTTAGGGGTTAGTTAGGGATTAAAGAGAGACTAATTAAGTTGATTAAGTCCTACTATAAATACCCTCAACCGTCATTAATCAAAACACAACTCTCAAATAAACCCTGTTTCTTCTCTCTTCTTTCTCTCTCTAATTGGAAGACTCCATAGAAGCTTAGCTTGGAAGGTGAATTGGGGGTTGTAAAAAGGGTGGATTCTTCATCAAATTGTTGAGAAACATTAAGGTATGATTTCTATTCACCTTTGAGATCCTTTCCTCAAAGGGTTCCTTCAAAATAGATTTCAAAAAGTTAAATTTCCTTATGGGTTTCATTCAATTACGAAATTGAAGTTATGGATTGAGTTCTTAATGAATTCTTAGGGTTATATTGAGTAGATTAACAAGTAATTCAACTTGTTTGTGGTAATTGTTGATGGTTTGGTCTAAATTGAAGAATATGATCCTCTATCCCTAACCCTAGGTAGTGATCTTAACCTATATTGTATTGTGGTCATTCAATTGAGTTGGTTTTTGATTTAATTACTATCCTATGGTGCTATTATGATTTAATTAAGATGGTTATAGGCCTCTCATGCTAGTTCTTGAGATGTGATTTATGTTATGAATTATAATGTGAAATTAGCCTATGTACCTTGTCTCAAGTTGTGATCTAAAGATGAATTGTGTTATAGAGATGCAATTAGCCTTGTTATTCTGGTTACCATTGTGTGATGATATTACTTCCCAAGTTGGGTTGAGTTATGAGTTGATGGTAAGACCTTGATGATAGACTATGAGGAAGACTTGGTAAGTCTTATAATCTCTAGCTTTACTTCCAATTATGATTAATTGTTGCTAAGTCATGATACTACATTTGGAGTATCCTTTATACTAGGATTATAGGGTGGTATGATGTTGAACTGAAATGTCTTGACTATGTTGAGAGGTTTAGGTGTATGTGCTATAAGGATGGTGAAAACTATCAATGTGCCTTAATATGTTATAAAATGCTAAAGTGTTAACCTCCCTTATATGAATTGTAATGAAAGGACTTATACTCATACAATTCTTATTGAGCTATTGATGATGGTGATTATACAAGGAGTAGACCTTATGGCCTAAATTAAGTTATGATTGATAATAAAGTCTTAAAGACATTTCAATAAAGGGACTTAGCTTAGCACCGAGTGAACTTGACAGTGGGAGGTGATGGCTTTCCACAGATGAAGTGTTACCTTATAGGTCTATAAGTGATGTTGAATCCCCTTTGAGGGATATTCATCCAATTATTCCCATGAGGTGAGGCCCCAATTACTAAATGGTATGTAGAAGGAATACCTATCTCTTATTTCCTTAAACTATTTTGCCACCATTGGATACTAGCTAGTGGATCCACCTAGAAAACTATGTTTATATTAGGTTTTACCTTGGCCTGTAGACTACCTTTCATTGGTGTAAGATCTTATGACACCGGATTCCACATTTACCTCATATGGTCGATGTCGGTTAAAGCGAGTGTTCCTTAAAATAAAATGAAAGAATAAAGTATACACTAACTAAAGTGACTTGAGGGGTTTGACTTAGCCTAGGTAGGGGTATGAGACTCTACCTATGACTTGCACTATTTGCTTGATGGGAGCTTTGGGAAGTGAATAATATGTATACGGATGGTGTTAAATGTAAATGTTTTTATATGACGATTATAATGCTTATGAACATGCAAATGGTCTTAATTGTTTTAATTACTAAAGATATGAATTTATGAATTTAAGAGGTTATATTGTGTGAAGTATGATACTAATGATAGTTCTTGTTGGGAGACTTGATTAAGTAGGGTTATGGGTCTTTACTTGGTCATTGCACTTGTTGACTCTATGGGAATTTATGATTTGCTACCTTACTTTGCTATTTATGTGATTACTCTTATTCATGTATGTGATGATATTACTTGGTGATAGAGTATACACTATTATGGGCTCAAGTGTGTTGATATACATTTGACTTCCTTAACTATTGGTTGTGTATAAGTTCTTAAAGGAGTAAATTGACATGATTTAACTAAAAGCTCCCTTTTTGCATATATTGCTTGTATATGTGCGTAAAATCTCATACTTAGTACATGTGGAGTACTAACCTCATTGTTTTCTTCCCTTTTTCCCAAAACATTTTAGGTTCCGGTTGTTGAAGAGTTTCGGGAGGCGTCATTGTTGAAGGCTTGGATTCTTACTTTCATCCAAGTAGGGTAGGTCCTCAACTCTCGAGGGCAATGCCATCATCTAGCTTTGGATTTTGTTATGAGCTTATTGGCTCTATCATTCCTAACCTTGTTATTTGAATATTGTTCTTTTGTACGACTTATACATGGTCTTGTTGAATTGATGTAAGGGTTATACCTAAATTGTGATATTCGTTTAGATGGTATGAGATGAGATTATCATTGAGACTCTATTCCATATTCTTATATATGTATGTGCAATAAAAGTAGAAGGCTATGTATCCTTATTATATGAAGGGTCTATGCAAACTCGATATGAATATATAGTATGTGTATGTAGAGGTCTATGTAAACCTCCAAATAGTAATAATAAAATTTTTAAATTTTTCCGCACTTTTTCAACCTACGAATGTAATGAAATGGAGCTAAGAGTCTAGTCTTAGTCCTTCAAAAGGACGACGACGCCGGTTACGTTTAGGGGGTAAACCCGGATGTGACAAATTTGGTATCAGAGCATGAGGTTGAATATCGTTGAGTTATGTCTCTCTCTCTACCACGTCTATGTAGGTTTGTATTCATAATTGTGAAGTGCGCGACACTTATGAGTTGGAACCTATATGATGCTTAGGAATTACTCTCTTTCTTGGATATCTTATATTGTGCCAATAGAGTATACTTATGGTGTGCTTTTGCATCTATCCTACGGTTGTGATTTTAGGAAGCATGAAAACTCGAAGGAATGCGGCTCGAAGACATGAGGAGGAAGTTGCTAATGTGGGAGCTCCTCCCCATGATGAGCAAGTTCCTCCACTTGAGGAGAATGCTAATGTTGATCAAGCCCTGGATAACCCTCCACCTATGACGGAGGTGGAGATAAGGGCTATTCTTGATCAAATGGCTCAATCCATGACTACTCAATCACAAGCCGCGAAGGTTCAAGCCCAAGCTATGACGACCCAAGTCAATCAGGATATTACTCCCCGTCCTCATCAACAAGTCACAACTATGGCTTCCCATCTAAGGGACTTGTCTTGAATGAATCCTCCTACTTTCTATGTGTTTAAGGTTGATGAAGACCCCCAAGAATTCATTGATGAGGTCTACAAGATACTATATGTTATGGGGGTGTCTTCAAGTGAAAAGGCCGAGTTGGCCACATATCAACTCAAGGATATGGCTCAAACTTGGTATGTGCAATGGAGGGATAATAGGCCTTTAAGGGGTGGTCCGGTAACTTGGGAGATTTCAAAGCGGCTTTTATAGATTGGTTCTTCCATAGAGAGATGAGGGAGGAAGAAGTGGTATAATTCATTATCCTCCGCCAAGGGGGTATTAGTGTTCATGATTACTCCTTGAAGTTCATCCAACTGGCTAAATATGTTCCTTCCTTGGTCTCCGATCCTAAAGACAAGATGAGCTGATTTCTGACGGGTGTATTGGATGACTTACAAGAAGAATGTCATTCGGCGATGTTACATGACAATATGAACATTTCCCATCTTATGGTGCATGCTAGGAGGGTTAAAAAGACTAGAGCTAAAAGGAAAAATAGGGATTCAAAAAGGGCAAGGTCTTTTGAGGGTGAAGCTACAAAGAATAGGCTTGAGATTTAAGACAAGCCTAAATTAAAGAAGAGATTCTCAAATCAAGTGCCATCCAAATTTCCTAAGGCTAGGGATGACAAGGCCCCTAGGTCGAAAGTCAAAAAGGGAAATATTAGGAGTTCGTCTAATGAGAAACCTACTTGTGCCAAATGTGGAAAGGGTCATTTTGGTGAATGCTTAATAGGAACGGAGATTTGCTTTGGTTGTGGCAAAAATAGTCACAAGATGAGAGATTGTCCTATGCTTAAGGGGCAAAGAGAAAGATTGCGACAGCAAGTGGTTATAGTGATGATCCAAAATAAGAAAGCTTCTATGCTCTTCATTTTTAGGCGTGAGCAAAGGAGGGACCTAATCCCGGCATGGTTGAAAATAGTATGTAAAAAATCTTTACTCTGATATGTATGCTCACTTTATCCGGGTGATACTTTTGTCCTTGTTACACCTCAAGTAGCCTAAAAAGTTAAAATGGGCTTTTTTTAGCCGATATTTTGCAGGAGCCTTACTAGTTGTCTACTCCTGTGGGAGCGTCGGTTGTTGCTAAAAGAAGTCTATCAAAAATTGTCCTATTTTCATTTTCCTACTAGATTTTCTTTATGTTGATCTAGAAGAAAACTCGATATGCTTGATTTGATATTATATTGGGGATGGATGGATTGCATGCATGGTTTTGCATCCATTGATTGTAGGACCAAGAGGGGTTGAGGTTTTTTAACTTTCCAAATGAACCGTTGTTGTTTGAGTGGAAGGGGAGGGGGGAATTTTATTCCTAGCGGTCGCATCATATCTTATCTAAAAGCATATAAAATGATCTCAAAGGGTTGTCTCTATCACATAGTAAGAGTCCAAGATTTGGATTCCGAAATCCCTTATATTGAGTCGGTCCCCGTATTGAGTGAATTTCTAGAGGTTTTTCCTAATGACCTTCCCGGTATTCCTCCGTAACGGGAAATTGATTTTGGTATCGATTTGCTACCAGAAACAAATATCATTTCAATCCCTCCATATCAGATGGCTCCGGCCAAATTGAAGGAGTTGTAGCCTCAACTCAAGGATTTGCTTGACAAAGGCTTTATAAGGCCTAGTATATCTCCATGGGGTGCTCCGGTGTTATTTGTCAAAAAGAAGGATGGGTCTTTGAGAATGTGTATTGATTATCGCCAACTCAACAACGTCACCATTAAAAATAAGTACCCTCTGTTGGCACCCAATTTTGCCCCTCCCCAATAATAATTAATCGACGAGCTTCCCAATTTTAAATGATTTAGAATAATTAATTTTATAAAATCAAAATATTTTTAGTTTATTTTAAATAGTTTTGTCACTTTTTTAATTTTTAGATAGTACATATATTACGTATATATATATGATTAGTATATTTATGAGTATTCGAAAATCGTAAAAAAAAAAGAATTTTGTATAGCTTAAACATGTTATTTTTTCAAAATTAGTATCTTATGTTTAAAGTTCTCGATTTATAATTGGGTTAGTTATTTTATCAAGTTAAAATTAGGAAGCTCGTTAACTAATTAATGCTAACTCATCTTATTTAGATTTAAGTCATTTAGTGATCGACTCATTTTGGCTACATTTTGAAGGGTCTCTACTTAATCTCGAATCAAGCCTCCATGCCAATCCTTCAAATTTCGACAGGCCCTTTTTCTATTATCCAATTTCCCAATAGCAAAGTTTGACCCAGCCCAAGATGAAAGAAAGCCCACCAGAACTTCAGCCTCCAGTTTATAAAGTCCAGCCCACGTTTCTTTATACCCAACCCAACTTGTACCTTGATCCTCCCCACCCTTGGTGATTAGAAGGCCCAGACGACCCAGCAGTTCCGTCTTCTTCCTAACATCACGTGAAAACCAGACTCAGTCAGCATCACGTCGCGCAATAGCGAATGAAGCACTGAAGATGACCCTCTTCGCGTGCAGCTCTGTCATGACCAGCAACACGCGAAGCGTACTTGAGATGGCGAGATTACTCCACGTAGCGCCCAAAGACACTAGTTTCATCTGAAACGTCCACCTCCCGTTGGAATTTGATGAAGTTTAGGCATCTAATCGAGATATTCTCTCAGTTTTGGATAAGATTTAAAGTTTGCAATACAAATTTTGGTGGGCCTGGAAATTCAATCTTCCATCCCTTTTCCTTTTTGGAACCCTTATGCTATTATATAAAAGCATTCCTAGTTCTTCGCTGAAGGGGAATTTTTTTTGGGGGGAATTTTGTTTTTTTTTCTTCTGAAATTACAAGAGAACCAGAGAAGGGTCGATATTTTTAGTTGAAGAAATTTTAAGAGCATTCGGAGCAAAGAGAAAATCTTTAGCTAGAACAGATACATAGAAATACATTTGAGTGTCGTTCGAAATTCGAGACTTCGCTTGGAAATTTATTTCGTTGTTCATATTCGAGTCTCGTAAGGAAGATAAGATACTTGATCGCCTCTTGTCTCAAGTTCGTTGCCTCGAAAAAGGTAAACAACTAGTATCCCTTCGTTTACTTTGAGTTTGTTTTCAAGATAGCTTGATAATCGTTCGACCTTATGTTTTATGCTTATGCTTCATTGCGGTGATACTCGCCTTGTGTTTTTTTCGTTCGATAAAGGATTATTCTGTTCCTCTTCTCGCAATAATTCCTTTTTTTATTGTGTGTTGTAGAGAGGGTCAAGGGATTTATGCTCCTTTTTTGAGCTAATGTGTGGATCCATTACATTGTGATGAAGTCCTTATGTGTCAAATGATGCTCTTTGGTACAAGATCCATACTCTTTTTTTATACAATTTATGCATGTTCGTTGCCCCTCCTTATTATTAGAAATTTCCCCCATATTTAGTCTAAATGAGTTTTCGTTAGGATATGCATTTTCGCTCACTGTTCGGGGGTCAGATGTTACTCAAAATTTGTTTAGTTTTGCATTATACACTTCAAACGGATTCTTGTCTTTACTACTTGTTTACTTCTGTGAGTTGCATCATTTCTTTGAATTTTGATGGATTTGGGAGAAATGTAGAACTATACAGCATATTATTTGTATAGGTTTGGTTTCTCTTACCTGTCGATTCTTAAGCTTCATACCCTCCCCTTCCCTCATTTTTATAGGTATAATTCATGTTCCTTGAGAGTTTAAACACCTAGGAAATGAATAGGTTGTCGTGATCATAGGTTTTTTTCTGTTCGTAATCTTTTTGTCTTAACTTAAACAATTTCATATCGGACTGAATGGGCAAATATGTGGTTATAGTTGCTTTCTTGTTCCCATTGATTAACTTTTATCAATTTCTGAAGGGACCTTTGGATCTTACTGCCTCTTGGGACTTGTATAAGTTGATTCACGCTTTCGAGTTGCATATTTTGATCGAAAATTGATTACCATTGTCAAAGTGCTCACGGTAAACATAGCTTTGTCTCTCTTTGGTTCGCTGTTTCTTTTATGCCTTTTTTTCTGAAAATGGTGCTTTTTTACTTGTGACTGTTAAAGGAGGGGGGGAAATTTTGTCTTTAATATCACAGTTGATCAGATGCTAAGTATTTACAACTTGTAAGTTTCTCGGTTCTTACTTCTTCTTAATCATCTTTCTTATAATGTTACTTGAAGCAAACAGTTGATAATGCAATGTGATGGTAATAAGAATAATAAAATATATATATATATATATATATAGAATATATATATGTATGATCGATTATTGGATATAGATATATATATATAATATATATATCATTAAATTCTTCTATGCTTCATTTAATTTCAAATCTGTCGGGTTTTCTACTTCTTAATTTCTAAATTTCGTGTTTTTTTTTTTTTGTTTTTTTTCATACAAGTATCGGTGTGGTTGAGTCACTAAATCCCCCAAATTTCCCCTTCACCTTTGCAAATCGAAGGTTCGATCATGAGAACCTACTTTCTCCCCTTATCGAATTAGACCCATTTCCAATTCATAAATCGATGTACAGGCTCTGAAGCGAAGGATAAAATTGTAGAAGATATGAAGAAGCCGGCCACGAGACCCATTTTATTTTCCTTCTCCATATTTGTGTTTTGTTATTTTGGGCATAAGCCTTGTTGTATTTTCTTTTCTGTATTTACTATTTTGCTAGACTAGGACAGGTGCAAAACAAAAATGGGTAAAGCCAAAGCAGGTGAGTCCAAATTCAGGCGAAATGAGAACCCGGATTTGGACCCAATCTCTCTCTCTCTCTCTCCCTTTTTACCTATTTGCTTATTCTTTTGTTCCTTAATTTGTTGTTAGTCTTAGGGATAGAAAATCTGACCCCCCCCCCCCTCCGCAAACGCCGTAATGTTTTATTAACTTAAAAATGATTTCAAATCGATTCTCAAAGAGCAAATAAATTTTTAAATCAAATTTTAACATTAATTACTTTGTTTTTACTCTAAAACTATATTTTATCTCGAATTAAGCAATTTTGCCGAACTAAGTTAGTTGTCAGAAAACCGCATGTTAGCGGATGTCTTAGATGTTTTAACCTTCCTAAGACAATAATATGAACCCCCGAACTCCCTCAAGTTTTTAATCAATTTTTCTGTTAAGTCTTTTGAAAACAGAAGTTTTCTTGATTTCTTCTCAAAAATTAAGTGGCGACTTTAAAAAGTCAAAAACTCCTTCAAAAAAATGTTTTTCCGATTTTGATAAAATAAAATAGCGACTCCGCTGGGGAACTTGGAGGATTCTAACCTTAAGACTAAAATTATTTGGTTATAATTTCTTCATTTTTTACCTTATTATTATAATTATTGCATTTCCATGGCATTTTTTCCGCCAAACGGCAAGTAGTATGCACTAGGAAAATGAAAGTTACGTGGCTTTCCACGGCTTTCTTCAGAAATACACAAAAATTCGTCTGGAAGTATCAAACAAATAGTTGGAATGCGGTGATTTGACGTTGTGTGGTAGTTCACCCTAATGTTGTCTGACTCGGGTAAACCGTAACTTGAAAAACTATTCGAGTTAAGCCTAGGTTAGTAGAGCGAACCGAAACAAAAAAAATAAAAGACATAGCCTAAAGACGGCTTAATACTCAGGGTTATTAAGTCATTTAGTATAAAAACCACCAAAAATCGTGTCTAAGGTCTTCGACCTCCAGACACATCATTTTATTGGTGAATTTGAGATGATGTAGTGTGACAAAACCCAATGTTTGGGAGTGGGGAAAACTAAGTAACGTTTTGGTTTGTAGATATGGACTCGTTTCCCAAAGTTTGATATGGTTATAGCAGCCCCACCTCAACTCACAACGTGGTATGAAAATCTCGACGGAGATCACAGAAGAACCCTCAACAAATACGTGGGTGCATTAACAGAATTAATCAACATGAACGGTTGGCCAAAACTAATTGAGGTTCTTACGGGATATTGGGATAGCCAAAGATGGTCTTTCGATTCGGAGCCGCCGAAATTACCCTGACTTTGGAAGAGATCAGATATTGTATAGACACGGTAGGTACTAGGATAGAAAGGAGAGCGAGAAAACAAGAAGACATCTTCATCCCTAATAAGCCTTCTGTAGAGGATATTGCAGACTAGTTCGGGTTGGGAAATACTTTACCTACTGGTGCCAAGAATCCCATGTAGCATTCAGAGATCTTTATATCCAATTTGGACATGCAAGCTTCTACGCCACCTACAACCGAGAGTTCAAGATCTCTTACAGAGAATGGAATAAAATTCGTCCATTAGTATTTGTTGTAGCGTTATTGGGAACAATGGTTTTCCCACATGGTCCTAGTCTGAGTATCAATATCCGAGTTATAACACTCGCACATACCTTGTTCAAAGGGTATGAGAACAAAAGGACAACAAAATACTACCCTATAGCTCCTGTCATCCTGTCCACATGTATCGAGCCTCTTGGGAAAAAGTAAAGAGGGGACAACGATACTTCCAAGGATGCAACCCTACTCCTTAGGTGGTTGAATCCTCAGCCATTAGCAAGGGTGCTGGGACTCGGAGTTGCATTATCTTGAAAAACAAGAATACCTTAAGGACTTAAATAACCTGTCTGTATGGCAAATATGAACAATCGGGGAGAACAAGGGGGGAGAGGCTCAAATTTTCTTTGAATTGCGAGAAGAAGATCTCCAATGGATGCTGGAACCGTTTTATCTCAAAAAAGTCCATCATTGAGAGTCAAGAAAGATTGTGCTTACTATCCCAGAGTATTCGGGGAATTGCCGTATGCCACCCTTTCGAGTTGGCGACAGTTTGGGAGGGAGGGACCAAACTGTACAAGGAAGCATATATGCGCTTATGTATACTAATTGAGAATGATAGAGGCACGACGCGTTCTTGAAATGTAGAGAATGGGAACAGTGCCAAGCGTATGGATAAAGACACCCCATCGCCCCTGCAACGAGGCAATGCTAGGTATACGGACAGGGGTTTTACAGAGGAATGGCTGGAGAAGGGACATACAAAACGTCTCCTTTCAAAAACCCTCATAGATTTCGTAGCGTAACGGACAGAGAAGCCCCCAAAGCGATGGCCGAGCAAAAGAGGTAAAGAAAGAGCAAAGAGGTGTACGCTACGTTGTGGACCAACCAAGACTGAGCGTGGTTATGATAAATTTGTTCGCTACCTGGTCAAGGAGAAAATCGAGAGGATGCGATACGGAGCTTGGACGGACAAAATGATGACGTGGGTTTAAAGGATTCTTGATGATGTTATAAGATATATGTTCAGCAATACAAGACTCCGGGGGACGACGACGGTGCAGGAACCATTGGAGCGGCATAGTGATTCGCCCGGCGATGGGTGTTTTATATGTAATTACATTATTTTAGCCCCTGTGTGGGCCTGCCTTTATTGCACTTTCAAATGGCCCTTGCATGGGTTTGTCTTTGATATTTATTTCCCCTTTTGTGAACATTATTGTTCACTGGTAAAATTTATTTTAGGGGGTAATTGTTTATTTGGTTTAAATTCACACGTATATCATTCAAATCGCTAGGCCTACCCTTGGAACAAAAGAGTTCCCCTGTATGTTTTAGGACGCGATATATGTGGGTTTAACTGCTAATGTGTTATGTTTCTATGAATGAGGATATCGTAAACCCACTCCTATCCTGAAATTTTCAAATAATATACAGAAGTCACTATTACAAAATGTCCGACCAAAATTTCGAAGTCTTAAGTTTCTCACTTAAAAGACACCTCTTGTACCACAATTCCTAAAACATTCATTCTACCATCTCAGGAAAGGCAAAATCACTGCTATGGACAAAGGTAAGAACATCCAGATGGAACTTGCTGGAGAAGAACTACAAAGGAAGATAGAACAGATCACTCAGGAAGTTCAAGAAGCCAAGTAGGAAGGGCTCAGAGTGGACATGACCACTGCAATCTATAAAGCTGCAACCATGACGCTAGATGAGGATTTGGCATCACAGATGAAGAGAAAGAAAGATGCTGAGATGGAGACAGAGGACTTGCGAGAGAAGTTGGACATGTTTCGGTTGACAGTGCAAGAAAGAGATGGGAGAGAGGCGAGGATAGAATCGAAGACAGCCGCTCTGTTAGCTAAAAGCATGTCACTTGATGAGGAGATGACAATGGAAATGGAAGAATTTGCCTCCATGAGGGAAAGGATGGCCGCACTGAGGAAGAAGAACAAAGTCTTCCATAAAAACATGATTGATAAACTTCAAAAAATGGGCAAAAAATACCCCATCTATGAGCAAGGAGCTAATAATGGTCCCGACAACGCTCACCCTGCAGCGACTGAGGAAGACGACGACAAGGAAATCGTCTACAAACCTCCATCCCGAGGCCGTTTGAAAGAAGAAGACTAATGCTGAAACAAGAAGGGAAATGATTAACGTGTCGTCATTATTCTATCTTTAAAAAAGCAATGGTTACCCCCGCGTCATCCCACTTCCACATTCTTCTACCTCACATGGCCTTGACCTCCCTATCTCCCTTCCTTCCCTATCATTCCTACTCATTTTGTCTATCTCATTCTCGCCTTTGTTTGCATGCATTTACCCTTCTCACTCTCCTTCACTCCTCCCTTCTTTCTCCTATTATTGCTTTCGATTTTTCTCATGTGTAATCGTAATGAATGATGAATGAAAATATTTCATCATGTACTTGAACTACGTTGGACCTGAATTATCTTTGTGAGATACGTAGGCAGCCTTCCTAGGTATGGCCCCTATCATTAAAAATTTTCATTCTCCCCTTCATGTTACGAGAAGATACGAAGACCAGATCAACAAACGTCAAAGGGAAGCCACAAATAGACCATAGCTTAACATGATTTAGCCTTTCTGAGACACCGTTAAAACTAAACAAGCAAACTCATGTTTGTTAAAAAATGTGGTTCCGTCTTCACTCATGGGTTGAAGATATCCTCAAACGAAGCAATTTGTGTGTTTATATGCTCTTTGTGTCATATTATGTATTTTGTATTCTGAATCTGCACTGACAAATCTACCTTTGAGTTGTTTTCCATCTCAGGTACTTTGAAACTGATCTATGTCGATCAAAAGCTGGCAGATCATCCCTATTTCACCAGATCAAAAGGTCCCGCAGATTCTTTCCCTAAACAAAGCTCAGACAAAGGAAAGACTCTCATGGGAGATAATAACAAAAAAGTGAGCCTTACTGATGTTGTGGTGGCTCAACCCACCGTAGCGGACCAAAATTAGTTGATTCTACAGTTGATGCAACAGATTGCAGAGACGAGGATAGAAATGCAAAGGAGACAGGATCTGCCTCCACCATGATTTGCTGCTAACGCTGCTGATGGGAGGCCTCCAATTTGGCAAGAAAGATCCTTCGAGCCGGTTATTTCTGGATTATTATAGAGAATGATTGTTGCAAGTTTGTGCAGAAATGTCATAAATGTCAGGTTCACGGTGATCTGATCCGAGTGCAACCTCACAAGCTTAATGTTATGAGTTCACCTAGGCCATTTGTAGCTTGGGTCATGGATGTCATAGGTCCGATAGAGCCAGCCGTTTTTAATGGACACAGGACATTTTGGTAGGTTGCCATGATACTTCACAAAGTGGGTGGAAGCAAGCTTCATACAAGTGGTAAACCAAGAAAGTTGTAGCTGATTTGTTCGCAACAATTTGATAGCAGGTTTCGAAAAGTACCAGACCATGTATTACCTAACAAATGGTGCCAAAATCAATAGTCACTGATGAGGAGAATATGTGAGCAATTATAAAATTACTCACCGGAAACTCAAAAAAAAACGCTATAGCCCCAACTGAAACATGCTGTGAGGCGGCCAATAAGAATATCAAAAAGATTTTGACCCGGAAAAATGATTGACAAGCATCGAGGGTCGATGGAGATGTTACCATAGCTTTATTGGGTTATCGAACTTACTGTCAGGAACGCGATGGAAGGAGATATGTCGTACTTGGTAGTGTATGGAATGGATGCAGTTATACCTGCTGAAGTCAAAATACCATCTTTGAGAATCATCCAAGAAGCTGAGCTAAATAATGTTGAATGGGTCAGCAAGCGGATTGATCAACTAACTTTGATTGATGAGAAGAGAATGGTTGTCTCTGTCATGGTCAATTATATAGGCAGAGAATGGTTCGTGCCTTTCACAAGAGAGTAAGAGCCAGAATTTTCGAAGTAGGTCAGTTGGTTCTTAAGCGTATTTTTCCTCATCAAGACGAGTACAAAGGAAAGTTTGCACCAAATTGGCAAGGTCCTTACATGTTTCGTAGGGTATTATCTGGATGTGCCTTGGTCCTGTCGGATATAGATGGCACCGTATGGCCGAAACCGATCAACTAAGATGCTGTCAAGAGATACAACATGTGAATCTTCGGTTTGCATTTATGTTATTTACTTGTAATCATTCTGTTTGCTTGTATTTGTTTTTCTTAAATTCTTATCCCTCCTGTAAGGAAAATACGTCTGACCTGTGATTATCAAGAAGAGATTACTTAGGCTGCCTGTGTCAGCCTCGGTCACCCATTAATCACTTGTAATTATTTCTTTGTACTTGAAACTACGTTTCGACCTTGGAGTCTCAAGAAAATGATATAATAGGCGGCCTATGTCGGGCCTGGTCGATTTTCTTTGTAAATTTTTGATTTTGTTAACTTGGAGGGGGGGGGAAATACGTTTGGGGGGGGGGGGGGGGGGGGGGGGGGGGGGGGGGGGGACCTGATTCCTACCCAAGGAATACGTAGGCGCCCACAATGGTTCAATATACGCCGTAAATTTCTATTCATCTCTACAATAGAAACTTGGGACAGAATTTTGAGAGGACTCAACAAAAATTCGCGAGAGGAAGATTCTTCTAACAAGTCAAGATGAGATACTTCTAGATTTGCAAATGGACAGAATTGTGAGAAGATCTCAAAAAATGTCGCAATCTACTCGGTTTACAATTGAAAGATGAGCACACAACATTAACTGGCGACAGAATTTTGAGATGGCCTCACAATTTTGGCATGGGTTTATCTATCAGTCTGGAGAGTGCTCGGAAGGAAAACTCCCCAGCGAATAATCAGATAGACTTCAAGCATCAGACTCAAAGGAAGTTTGTTAGCCTGTATGACATGGATTGCAGTGACCTTTTTCAGATTACTATTTATCGAAAATTTATTTCTCTTAAAATTTTCTCTTTTACGTTCCATTGTTTTGACCATACAAAGATTTGTCTATCTATTAGAAGTCGGGAGATCAGGAAATTCAACGGAGGAAAAAAGGACAAGGAGCAGACAACTGAAAAATCGAAAGGATCAGTTTGTTTTTTAAAATTAACAATTTTCTGTGCACGCAGGTTTATCGATTGGCCCAGGAAGAAAAAATTAGCAAAAATTTCTCCAAATGAATGAATATGGAGAACTCAGAGGAGGAGGGAAAACTATCCCCAAAATCGATAGTTTTCCTAAAGCAGGAAAGGAAGGAATCCATTTTATTATCACTTATGTCAGAGACTTGGCAATATGATTTGTTGATTTAAATCAATTTCCAAAAAAAAAACAGAAATTTATAAAAGGAACGTCCGGGGCTAGATTCGAAGGTTGATCAAGAGAAAAACTCAAGGAAGAGGTTACGGTTTTCGTAAAGGACGTCATTTGCATCATAAATGGCGAATATGATAATTATGCCTTACACGGAGGGGTCAGTTTTTAGTATCGATCAGACGATATTACTATATGGAAGGGAAGTCGTTTAAGTTTATTTAATCGCTGGAGGCGATATGATTATTCATTCATCGACAGAAGATAATGCATTGCGGAGGTGATATTTATTGATGCGTAAGATCATGCATCGCGAGTCGAGATTCATGTATCGCAGGGAAGATCTGCATCGAAAGTCAATAATAATTCATTTTTCGTGAAAGGACCATGCCATCGCGACGGTCAAAGTCAAGATCCATGCATCGTGGAAGACAAGTATCGCGAGGTCAATTCCATACTAACGGGAGATCATGCATAGGCGGTGAATATTCATTGTATCAGCACAAGCTAAGCGAATCAATCACGAGTTAGTAGTTAATATCCAAGCAACGCGAGACGATTTTATACTCACAGGAAGAAATATGCATTCACGAGAAGATCCAGCCTCGTCGAAATTTATGCAGCGCGAGAAGATTTCATAACCTCACAGAAATTTATGCATCGCGAGAAGATTTTTTTACCTCGCAGGTAAATTTAGAAATTTAGGTATTGCGAGAAGATTTCATACCTCGCAGAAGATTATGCATCGACGAGAAGATTTTCATTACCTCGCAGGAAAGTTACAACATCGCGGGCAAGAATTCATGCCCAGCAGAACTCATGCCACTACCCCGACACGGGCAATGTGCCTCCCCCGCGCCATATTTCGCCATCGGCAGAATGCTTCTTTTCTTTTGATAACAAGTCCCCCACACCAAGCAGAGCACGCAGCTGACATCAAGAGCATACTTAGCACTCCCGCACCTTTCCTTTATGTTGACATCAAAACGAAGAATACATCGCAGATTTATTGCAAACAAAAACATAAGCTTGTATTTGCTTTACGTCAAACCAATCGATGTGACAGCAAATGTCGAGGAGACACGATTAAGTGTGTAACACGATAAAAGACATTGTTCCCCATTTAAATTGCATTTTTATTTGACGAGTTTTATCTCGGGTCTTTTGTCGAGAAGCATCCAAAAGGATGAATTTCTCCAAAACCTAACCACAGGGGTGCGGACGACATCAAAAGATCAGCACAAAGTGAAACCTTGTTTCTTAACAGCGAATGGGACATATTCCAAAGAGGAGTAGCAAACTATAGGACGCGAGCAGCGGTCGACTCAACCACAATCAAACAAACACCCTGATCATAAGGCATGTGGGTGTTCTTTTCGCTTTATCAACTTCGATTTGCATACGGAAAAATTTAGTACCGCCTGACGCAAGGGTTCGCAATCTGGAGTGACAAATTTTTGTTCGCCAAGAGCTTGGAAAATTATTGTATGTGGTGAGTCTAATTATGGGTTTTGTGAAAGTGCACCACATTCATGGCTAAGAGATTACAAACCTCTTTTTCATACTCAACCTATTTGTCACTCTTTTAGAACCAAAGGTTATCTAGCATAATAGGTATCTTTTTCAACCGATTAAGTCAAACTACAAGAAGTCTGATTCCTAAGGTTTAAGGATATGTAGGCTGATTCAATTTCGAAAACTCGACTGTGTTCCAACATTCGCGCTTAAATCCTATTCTCGAGCGTATCGATCCTTTCATAATTCGGTATCGAGATGTCTTTTGAATTCTTTCAAAATCGTGCGTTAAATCAAGCGTATCGAACTACAAGTGGCCTGAATTCTCATATAGCCTGAGATACGTAGAAAAACCTATTTTCAGGGGTTCGGCCATAATTACTTAAGTTCGTACCAACGCTTCCCAAGATGAGTTTGTGGTGGGTCAAAATTGGATTAGCCAAATTCATTTTCCTCGAATTTCTTGTATCAATCCAAGTAAAATGAGGTACAGTTGTTGGCACCCAATTTTGCCCCTTCCCAATAATAATTAATCGACGAGCTTCCCTATTTTAAATGATTTAGAATAATTAGTTTTATAAAATCAAAATAATTTTAGTTTATTTTAAATAGTTGTCACTTTTTTTATTGGGATAATACCCAATTACCCCCCTAACCTATACCCAAAATCCCTACGACACACCTTATCTTTGATGAGGTCCTCTTACCCCCTCAACTTTTTTTAAAGTAAGATATTACCCCTTGCCGTTGCTACGTGGCAAAAAATAATCTGCAAGGTCGATTTGTTGTTGAACACGCGTCGCGGACCCACTTTTTCGATTCGATAAAGTGATGACTTTAATGAAATATACTCCTCCTCTCTACGTCCACCCCACTCCCTATGGCCCATAATTAATAAATCTATATGGAATAAAAGAGTAATGAGTGTTTTGATTCAAATTGTTAATATTGATCTTTTATTTATTTTATCAACTTTGGTTAAGATAATTATCAAAGTTCAAAACTAATAATCGACAAAAAGAGAATTAATAAAGGACATAAAAAGATGTAAAAACTATATTAAATTTTCCTGTACTTTTCAAATCAAGGAGCTTGAAGATAATGGATGGAGAGCATTTTCAAAAATGAAGAACCAATAAACATGGGGTTATTTTTGGAAAAGAGGGAAGAAGATGCTTTGAAAGAAAACATAAAAAAAAAATTTCAAATGTGCTTTGAACGGAATCATTTTGTATTGGCCCATTGTTAGCAAAAGCTGCACTTCACTCTGCACTCACTCCGCAATAACGACGCCCTAGATGGGTGAAATACGATTTGCCACGTAAGGCACGCAAGGGGTAATATATTACTTAAAAAAAAGTTGGAGGGGGTAATGGACCCTCATCAAGATAAGGGGTGTCGTAGAGAGTTTGCGTATAGGCTAGGGGGGTAATGGTAGTATCCTTTTTTTATTTTTAGATAGTACATATATTACGTATATATATATGATTAGTATATTTTATGAGTATTTGAAAATCGTAAAAAAAAGACTTTGGTATTGCCTAAACAAGTTATTTTGTCAAAATTAGTATCTTATGTTTAAAGTTCTCGATTTATAATTGGGTTAGTTATTTTATCCAGTTAAAATTAGGAAGCTCGTTAACTAATTAATGCTAACTCATCTTATTTAGATTTTAGTCATTTAGTGATCGACTCATTTTGGCTACATTTTGAAGGGTCTCTACTTAATCTTGAATCCAGCCTCCATGCCAATCTTTCAAATTTCGATAGGCCCTTTTTCTATTATCTAATTTCCCAATATTGCAAAGTTTGACCCAGCCCAAGACCAAAGAAAGCCCACCAGAACTTCAGCCTCCTGTTTATAAAGTCCAGCCCACATTTCTTTATAACCAACCCAACTTGTACCTTGACCCGCCCCACTTCTGGTGATTAGAAGACCCAGACGACCCAACTGTTCCGTCTTCTTCCTAACATCGCGTGAAAACCAGACGCAATCAACATCACGTCGCGCAGTAGCGAATGAAGCACCAAAGATAACCAATCTTCACGTGTAATTAATGCGCTCCCAACGTTTCCTTTTCCTCTTTCCTCGTAGTACAACTCTTGCAGCAGCTTAGCTACCTGCAACTCTGTCATGACCAACAACACGCAAAGCGTACTTGAGATGGCGAGATTACGCCACGTAGCGCCCAAGGACACTAATTTCATCTAAAACGTCCACCTCGTCACCCTCCCATTGGAATTTGATAGAGTTTGGGCATCTAATAGAGATATTCCCCTCAGTTTTGGATAAGATTTGGAGTTTGAAATCCGTATTTTGGGGGGGGGGATTTTGTTTTTTTTTTCTTCTGAAATTACAAGAGAACCAGAGAAGGGTTGATATTTTTAGCAGAAGCAATTTTAAGAGCAGTCAGAGCAAAGAAACAATCTCTAGCTAGAACAGATACATAGAAATACATCTGAGGTTCGTTTCAAAATTCAGACTTGCTTTGAAATTTTATTGTCGTTGTTCATTTCCGGTCTCAGTAAGGAAGGATAAGCTCCTGATCGCCTCTCCTCTCAAGTGCGTTGCCTTCGAAAGGTAAAAATTGGTTATACCTTCGTACTTTGAGTTTGTTTTCAAGATGGCTTATAATCGTTCGACTTTGTTTTTGCGTATGCTTCATGCGGTGATACTCGCCTGGCATTTGTTCGTGCGATAAAGGATTATTGTGTTCCTCTTCCGCAATAATTACTAGTTTTATTGTGTGTTTAGAAGAGGGTAAGGGATTTACTGCGCTTTATGCTCCTTTGTAAGCTAATGTGGGATCATTACATTGTGAGGAGGCCTTGTGTCAATGATGCTCTTTGGTATAAGATCAATACTCTTTTTTTAAATACAATTTATGCATGTTCGTTGCCCCTCCTTATTATTAGAAATTTCCCTCTTGTTTAGTCTAAATGAGTTTTCGTTAGCGAAATGCATTTTTGCTCACTGTTCGGGGGCCAGATATTATTCAAAATTGGTTTAGTTTTGCATTATACACTTTAAACGGATTCTTGTCTTTACTACTTGTTGACTTCTGTGAGCTGCATCATTTCTTCGAATTTTGATGGATTTGGGCGAAATGTAGAACTATTAACGCAATATTATTTGTCTAGGTTTGGTTTCTTCTTACATAGTCGATTCATCAACTTCATTACCCTCCCCCTTTTTCCTTCATTTTATAGGTCTAATTCATGCTCCTTTGAGAGTTTAAACATTTAGATAATGATAGGTTGTCATGATTCATAGGTTCTTTTCTTTGGTTATCTTTTGTCTTAAACTTAAAATTTCAGAATCGAATGATATGGCAAAATATGTGGTATAGTTGCTTTCTTGTTCCCATGACTTAACTTTTATCAATTTTTTTGAAGAATCTTTGTATCTTACTTGCCTATGGACTGGTATTAAGTCGATTCTAGGGCTTTGAGTTGCCTATTTTTGGGTTGAAAATTGATTACTCTGTAAATTTGTAGGTAAATAAGCTTTGCTCGTCCTTGGTTCTCTGTTCTTTATACCTGCCTTTATCTTGAAAAAGTGCTCTTATTTACTTGTTCTGTTAAAGGAAATTTTATATTAATAACAGTGATAAGATGCTAAGTATTACAATTGTCAGTTCTCGTTGCTTACTTCTTTCCTAATCACTTCTTTTATATAATATTATATATAGATATATATATATATATAAGACTATAATATAGATTAGAAAATAAAATTCTCTTTATGCTTTCATTTAATCAAATTGTCGGGTTTCTACTTCCTACTTCTTCTAATCTTTTTTTTTTCCTACATTATCAGTGTGGTGAGTTCCACTGGAATCCTCCATCCTGCATATACGAGGTCGAATCATGGAGACCCAGTTCTCCCTTATCGAATCAGACCCATTACAAGTCATAAATCGTTGTACTAGGCTTGAAGCAAAGGATAGAATTGTAGAAGATATGAAGAAGCCGGCCACGAGACCCATTTTATTTTTCTTCTTCATATTTGTATTTTGTTATTTTGGGCATAAGCCTTGTTGAATTTTCTTTTCTGTATTTAGTATTTTGCCTAGGCTAGGACAGGTGCAAAACGAAAATGGGTAAAGCCAAAGCAGGTGGGTCCAAAACCGATCCAGGCGAACAGAGAACCCAAATTTGGACCCAATCTTTCTCTCTCTCTCTCCCTCTCTCTCTCTCTCTCTCTCCCTCTCTCTTCCTCTCTTTACCTATTTGCTTATTCGTTTGTTCTTTTATTTTTTGTTAGTCTTAGGGACAGAAAATCTGAACCCCCCCGCAAACGCCGTAATGTTTTATCAACTTAAAAATGATTTAAAATCGATTCTATAAGAGAAAATAAATTTGCAAATCAAATTTTAACATTAATTACTTTGTTTCATAACTCTGAAACTATATTTTATCTCGAATTAAGCAATTTGCCGAACTAAGTTAGTTGTCAGAAAACCGCAGGTTGGCGGATGTCTTAGATGCTTTAACCTTCCTAAGACATTAATATGAACTCTCGAACCCCTTCAAGTTTTCAAATCTGAAAAGGCTACATTACTCAACTTGTGAATGCATTTAAACAAGTATAACCGAATGGTGAAATTCAACTTAGAAAGGTTCTTACACCCCGGGTAGAAGTCTTGTTTCCCTTCTTCAACTAATTTAAAGAATCTCTTTGCATCTTCAGATGGTCCCTCTCTTACTCCTTCATGCCTCAGGTCACTCGCTACATTTTTAAAAGTATATTGAAGTAGTTTATCAATATCGTCTTGTCTGTCGAAAGTTTCATCATCATTAGTTGGATGCAGCGTATTTCTTGAGGAAAACCCTTCTCCATGGAAAACACATTTGGTGTATCCATGAAAAAATTTATGACAAATCAAGTGATGCTCCACCACATTTCGACAATGCAAATAACCGTTAAAGCACTTCTTACAAGGAGATAATATTTCATCTCCTTGGGAAGCTCATTCAAATGCCTTATCTAGGAAATCATTAACTCCATAGATATACTCACCGTTGGATCTTCGAAGATCCATCCAACTTTTATCTCCAACATCCATTTAATATCCTATGTCACATGAGCAAAACATTAAAGAAAATAATTCATGAGTACAAGCAGTATCGACAAAACTTTTCCTTTCAATGTTTGAAGATATTCTTATACTTTTTTGTCTCTAAAAAAAATTATGATTGTAAATGATCTAATTTAGAGAATAAATCTGGTGACTCGTCTATTGAGTGATTTTTAACAATTAGAGTCTTATCTTTTATCATATTTTAGAAGATTTTATTTATTATATGTTATGCTATTGCTACCTTTACAAAAGTATTTATATTCTTTCAAATAAGCAGTCAATTCTACATATTATATGAAATCTGAAGTCCCTTATTTTCCTGAAACAAATTTCTGAACAAATCATGTATATAACTTTTTAGCTTTTGACTTATCAGTTACTTTTTACAAGTCCATCTAAACAATAATCTTCCAATGAATGAATGACACCGAGACAAAATTCTACTGAACTAACAAACTCCAGCTAGTGAATTGCTCAGTTACACTTGCACAGAGGCTAGAGAGAACAATTTAATCAAGGAGTTGCACATCTTCTTTGTGTATTCTCTTTTTGTTTGGGATAAGACTTACCCATCTTAGTTTATGTTAAAGGATTTCAAAGTATTTAACTAATGTAATTTTAGTGTAATTTTGAAATTTTTACAAGCTTAGTATCAAAAACAAGGTTTATGGGAACTAAGATTCAATAAGCAGTGTCCATGTTATGACAGTGATATAGAGAAGCATGAACAAGGCCCACTAATACACCAATAATTTTTGGACCAGTTCCAGCTCAAATTCTTGTTGTGTGTAAAACTATAGAAACATGAAACATGAAAGATATTTTCATCATAAAGAATTTTACTTCCCTACAAAAGAATGAAGTGCAAACTATAACTTCCAAATGCAGCCACAATAGAAAATAGCGACTAAACAGTCTAGCTGGTTGTCTTGGATCCTTCCTACCCCTCTTTCACTTCTTCAACTATCAGTAAACTCCTATCCTCTTCCACCTTTCAACTAAAACAAGGACCCATGACTACGATAAGTCAGAAAGTTCTCCCATTGTAATGTAGAAGAAAAAAAATAAAATAAAAACATCAAACTCAAGCATCAGGAAACAAACAAATAAAACAAATACCTAACTAATTTAAGTATGCAGTGTGGTAGGTTCAATAAAGAATTGTTGTTGTTACAGAGTGTGGATATGTGATCCCTAAGAAAAATGGGCTAACTAAGACATCATGTTCTACACAAACCAGTAAACTTGGCAACACAATTCAGAAATGTATGAAAATTAAATTTCAGCAATAATATAACTCAAAAACTTGCGATAAATGGAAAAATTTTAGTTCACATAGATAGACCAAACTCAAAATGCAAATCAAAATACCCAAAGCCCTAGGACAAAATCAACTATAAAACAACAGTTCTTTTATAAAACTGAAACCCAGCTTCTCAATGATTTTTCACAGGGTTATAGAATCTTAACAAAATTTGAGTTACAAAGTCTAAACTACAAATGGAATATGTATAACAGACCTAAATCAGCACAAATAATAGACATTTTAACAAACCCATTTGTTTATTTACGATTTTCTAGAGGCCCCTTGAATGAAATTTCTGATTTTGGAAAACAATACATCTATAGCGAAATAGAGACAATGAGGACTTAGAAATCACCTTTAAAAATAGTACACCTCTTTATCCAGAAGCTTAATGTTAAAGAAGACTACTTTTGGGGATGAAGTCCACTGAAGATGAATACTTCAAATCGAACAAAACGACCATTGTAGGAGAAGCTGAACGTCTTTTGTAGAAGTTGAAGGAGTCACCGAAGAAGATGACCACTGATTCTCTTCACCGAAGCTCAAAGATTGTTGTGGTAGATGAAAGAATCATATGGTTTGGGAAATTTAGGGTTAACTCATCCCTTTGATTTTGATAATTGAAAAAATGAAATGGGTACGTATTTGGAAATGTATTTTTGAGTTCACTAAAATGAAAACAAAAAAAAAGATAAATTATAGGAACCAACTATTATAAATTTACAAAAGACCTTTATCCCTTTAGATTGAAATACTAAAAATCCTTAAATTAAAGAAGGGGATTACATTAGTTGCACGGGAGATATAAAGTACTGACATTCATAGTGGACCTTGTTGCGGATTAATTAGATAATTACCGTGATTTCTGTATTATTACTGAAATCACATAATTTTATGGTCTACAGCTTGTGTAACTGAGTTAGTAAATTTAAATTTTAAATCAGATTAGCTTCATTAATTAAAAATATTCTGTAAAACTTGATATCTGCAAAAACTAAGAATCAAAAAAAAAAAAAGTTTTGAAGATGAATATCTCAATTCTGTGCGGCATTCTAGAATTTGGTAAGCGATGTTAAGTAGAAGTTACAACGTTGATGGAAGTGTTGTTGGCCCATTCCATTTCATTTGTGAATCTTAAAACGTTGATTTTTAGCAGAGCTTGAGATCGACACGTTTAAAAAGGGATATTGAAATACGATACATTGTCGAGGGAAGGCTTCATGTCCATTGAAAATCCACAACGACACATGGGGTGTGAAATTTATTTCGAATAAAAAAAAGGAATGCATCTGAAAATCGGCATGGTATCCACTTTGTATTGATACAACGCTAAATTGTTGGGGATTATCCACTTACTTTGAGTTCATCAGGTGCGCCCACAAAAGTCATATGCGTGGAAAGTATAGGAGGGTGTACCGAAAGATTACGACAGCTCTGTGCATCTAGGCGTAGAGAAATCCACCGACTGGGAAAGGTGCCCTTGCTTCTATTCCGAATTAAATGCTACGAATGCACGATAAACTGATCAAATAGTACTGAAGTAGGTCCAGCGATGCTCCGCGATCCCCAGGTACCGGTATACGTGACGCACGACCTGCAAAGCTCATGCTAGGCGGATAACATGTCGTGACCCCGTAGCTGTAGGCATGGAGCAGATTCATATCACTACTCAAAGACACCGCCTTCAATGTTTACGACCTAGTAGCGAAAGTACCAAAAGATCTAGTCAATGAGTAGAAAGGACGCAGAGGCAGAACTGTCGGCTGCTTACTCTATGATCAGGTTTGGGCGAAGTTTTTCCATGGCTTAAATCAAGAGTTAACTTGTAGTCATCTGTCTATGGTGTATCTAGCGAGTGAATAAATTCAGTAGGGCTGCACCGCGCTACAGGAGTGAGTAAAAATAAAGCAATTTTAATGTTGTGAGTGTGATATTTATAAGCATGCTGTTCCTAAGTATGTGTAAAATGGAACCCAATAATAATTTTTTGGACAGCTATGTGTGGTTTAGCTTCATCGACCAATGTGGATGGACCTGAAAAATCATCTTGCAGAAAAAAAATCTGATGTATTCAAAGTGAGATATTCAATAGTAGTGAACATACATGTCCGATGCGGGATAGGACGTTACTAACAAAAGTACAAGCAACAATTAGATTTATTGGGTTGTGATGCCCTAAATTTGTAAATCATAAAAGAATCCAACACCTCGAGATGTTAATTGAAGATATTAGAGAATTGTATGGGGTTGAGATATCGTACCAAAAAGCATGGTGATGCTAGAGACGTTGCAATTAGAATGCTCAGGGTAAAGCCATCAGAAGGACTAAACACAATGTCGAGATACATATGGATGCTAATAAAGTGTATGCAAAATTCATATATAAGGATGCAAAAGAGAAAAGATAATAAATTATGGATCTGTTAAGTAGCCTAAAGACCGTTGATAAGAGGGTTGATACTGCAGGCCTGTGTTGTAGTGAACGTTGGCCATCTGCGGGGGCATACAAGGTACTTTTTTATCAAGCAAGCACACTGAGGGTGCAGGTATGAGTGTTGTGTATATTCTGAGTTGTAAGGTATAACTTATTTTATATTTAGATTAATTATATATTATTGGAAACCTTGTGTTATCGTGAATTAAATGTGATATTCTTTGTAATTAGGATGCCATATTGCCATTGGCATATGGGGTTGTAGGACACTAAAAAGACCTGTTCGTGGAACTGTTTCGAAAATTTCAAAAATGCATTTGGGACGTGTTGAATGAAAACATGTTGTATTTGTTCAGATTAGAAATGAAAGGAATCATAAACAGTGTAAGCATGTGTATACACAACGTACCTCATTGTGCAGGATATGGCATTCTTTGGAAGAGAATGTATGTCAAGCTTCAAAAGGAGTAAAAAAACATAAGTGATATATTTTATTCAATGGCAAAAATCATACAGAAAGGAAAGCTTTGATAAATTTTACTGGCTAAGGTGGAAGTTGATCATAGGTGAGGGATTACTTTGAAGAAAAGAGTGGTTATAAGAGGTGGTCAAAGAGTTATTCAAACATTAAACAGAGGTAGAAATTAATGACTTCGAACAGCGCTGAGTGTATCAATGGGATGCCTTGCGATGCACACGTAAGTTAACTCTATAGGACTCTTGGAGAAGCTAACTTCTATTGGGTAGTTGGAACTTTAAAATAGAGAAATAGGTCATATACAAAGGGACACAATTTGGCCTAAGATTTGAGGAGATATTGATTGTAAACGCATCTAAAAGTTCAAAATAATGGTATTTATCAATTTCCTTAAATTTCTGTTTATGTTCTCAGATATAAACTGAAGTTTTTGATGTTAAGTGTCTTGTTTTGAAATTGATAGATAAAATTGTATTATACGTTATGTATCACTAACTCTTAAATTTTTAGGTTTGTCCATCATCGAAAATTCACAGTTCATGAAGACGGACAAAAAAAATACATTGTTGCCTTGAACTGGAAAGGAAAACTTGCACTTGTGTGGAAGGTTCAAAACATGATTAGATACCTTTGCACACACCGCAATTGCAGTTTGAAGGCACAAGAATGTACCCAATTTGCCCACCATATCGTCTGATTACTACAAGCCCGTATTGCATTAGAAAAAAACGTACTGAGGTTGTTTGTAATGGTTCAAATACCAGACATAAGGAGGATTGGAACGTCAAAATATGTTTTAGAAACATTGTCGGCCACCTAGGTATAGAGGTTGGATGGACGACCAAGAAAGCGAAGAAGAAAAAAATGCGGATGAGAAATAATAGTGAACAATAATGTTGTGGGCCAATGTGGACAAGAAGGACATAACAGGAGAACTAGTATTTGTTCCCGAAAGAAGATTGAAGAATGTTGTAAAGATGGACATTAGGTTCATGGGGGTACTTATATCCTTTTTTTCTTAGAAATTTGGATAAATAAAGTGTAGTGGTTACACAAACTTAATTTTGATGTTCACAAATATATGACCTTTTTACGTTTAATAATGCTGCCAATTTAAAACTCCAAATTTTATTAAATAAATAGATTCAACAGGTTTGAGTTTTTCGTTTTAATGTAACAGTCATGTTATAAGAGTTGTTTGTGTATGTGATGATCATATACATGCATTATTATTGAAATGATGTTATATGTTCCGTTTGTGTTATATTGTATTTTGAGTTATCAAGTGTACAAACAAATTGACTGGTTCAATGTTACTATATGATTAGGTGTATACATCCTTATGAGTTATGAAATTTGATATAGTATATTCAACAGTGTTTGTGTTTCAATGTAACAGTAATTCACGCTGAGGTATTTGGTATATTATTGTATAAGATAAATTCATATGATTGAAAATATGGTATAATTTGTTTGTTATACTCAAGTATGAGTTATTCTAGTTGACCCCAAACACTTGACTTGTTCCAAATGTATATACTGTTTAGTGTGTACGGCATAGTGAACTATTAATTTTGATATATTAATTATTATGGTGCTTTGCACGGTAATATAATCTGTGATTAATGTTTTAGTATATGATATATCAGATACATTCGTAAATTCAAGTTGCTAAATAATAAACTACAATAATTTTACATGTATATATTATAACTATGTATCATTACATCATAGTTTATAAGTGAAAAATACTTAAAAACTCAAATAATAAGGTATCATACACATTGGAATTAAGTCGGTATTATACTTCTTTGTAAATAGCTGTAAAAATTACTTCAACTGAAAACTGAAAACACTAAAAAATTTGACCTCAATTTATAAAGCAACAATGTGTCATTAAAACAATAACTTGAAAAAACAAAACATTCATAACTAACAAACATTGTAATACCAATAAGCTTTAGAAAAACACAAAAGATAATTGTCTTCACACAAACAAAGGATATAAATTGTTCATCATGTCCCAATAATTACTAATCTATGTTAAACAAGTCATCTTCAGTTGGTTTATGTCTGTGAATTGAACCCTTAGGATTGGTGGATCGTCATTACCTTATCGTATCCCCATTGACCTGTCGCTGCCGTATCTCCCTAACAAGCAGCAATTATATATTGCGTAAGGTAATTTGCAAGATGTCCATCAGTATCAGGTGGTATAACAGTTGGGCAACTCAAAAACTCGCAAGTAGCTTAGCTACGATAACCCGCAGTCCCTACAACAAAAATACGTAATATAAATTAGTAAAATTAAGCTTTACCACTATATTGTAGACCAGAATTGAAAATACTTACAGGCATCGTCTTTTGTTGCATGATACCTTCAGCGTATTCAATGTTGAAAGGAAATATGTGATCTTAAAGGTACACGTTAGTTTTCCTGTATGCGATCAAGAAACTGACCAGTTTGTCCGCTCATTGTTGGGCTTCAAAGAAAAAGAAGAAACCCCACTGTTCAATCAGGTAAGCAAGGGTGGTAAACATCCTTGAACAATTGTTTTTATCCCGTCAGAATTTACACGTTCCTTGTCCCAAAGAAGAGTCATACCACGCGTATCAACCTCTTATTCAATTCAACCACGCTAATACCCATGAAAATCTCCATATAATTGATCGGAATATAAAACATCAAAAAAAAAAATCCCCAGATGCCATGGTAATCCCCAGCTTGATGTATGAAAAACTTTCATGAATGAATTGGACCTCTCATGTACTGATACAGCTCTTGACGATCAAGGTGTTCGGGATAATAATATCATCATCAGTCTCATTGTTTATTAATACAAATCAGGGTATTTTGATACGTGCGCTGAAACAAAGAATTGAATGATTGGTGTATCTGTATTGATCATGTTCGAAGTTGTGATTTTTTACGAGGTAGTAAAAAAAATAACATCGATTTGTGCCTGCAAATAAAATATAAAAAAAATAAGTATGCATTTGAAAAACATTTAAGTAAAAAAAATAACTGTGGCTGATGTGAAAGTGAGATATGATTTGATATGTATAAATAAATACGAACACAAGGTATCATATACATCATTTGTAAAAGCATTGCTATATAAAAATACGATCGTTCCAAAGTTCTTAGGCGGAGACTGCATCAAAAACCAAATTCTTATTTGTCGAAAAAGCAACGACATAGCCATCATTTCAAAACCCAATAAAGATGATTTGATTTGTTTTATAGTCTGATGGTTTCCTATAGCATTAAGGTAATGAAAAGATGTTATTCAAAATTGTAACAATAGCTGACAATTTGAAAATTAACAGATCAGTACCAATTATATAAAACGTACTTTTTTGAAGAAGCTTTAAGGAAGCCCTGCAGTAACCACTCAATTATAAACTATCAATCAGATATTGAAGGGCTTGGTTTGTGACTCACATCCTTGTGAAATGGGAAAAAATTTGAGACGAATTACATCAGTCATGACCGCTTCCTTTTGCCCAATTGACACAAATGAAGTTAAATAAGGGGATTTTCTGCAGTTTCTCGAAGGCATTCTGAATACGTTCATGAGGAGTTATTATTTCGCTTCGGACAACAATATCTTGATTGGAATATAAATTGGTAATTGCTGTCCGAAAGCAAACTTTGATTTTCGCGGAAAACTCTTGGTGATTGATAATTAGTAGGCAGACTTCCTAGATTCAGAATAAGTGTATCATGGCTTCGCGTGTACCGGAGATATTGAATCAGATTGGTGTAGAATCCTACATGGTTACACTGATAATTAAAAAATATAGTGATTAACACATACTGATATTGATATGATACATAAGAGTAAATTACCGATGTATCTTCGTCATTGTTCCTTAAAATAAAGGATGAGGCGTTTGATGCTGATGGAGCATCCTGAAATAAAAATGTGACTGATCAATTTAGGATACCTTAAACACAAATATACTTATTACACAAATGATTGTAATGTATCAAGGACATTTATAAAGGCAAACGAGAATTGTTATAGATGAGGGGGCAAACCAACTTTAATAGTCACATAGATATGTATATTGCCAAATGGAATGTATACGTAATACTAAATACAAAAAGATAGTATAATACACAGTAACTTGGAAAATAAATATGTGAACCAGTAAATACATGTATTCCTATTAATCCAATTAAAAACGCATGTATCATAATGTCAAATAAAACAGCAATGTATTCATAAAAATAATTAAAATTAAACGTTATTCATACGTGCACATTTGATGTATATTTATTAAACTTGGGATTAATATAATAATGACATTAATTGCTATAATACCTTGTTTGTTCACAGTCTTCATCAGTATGATGACTATCTGATTTGGGATTGAAGGTTCTAAAACGTCATTCAGTACTTGGATGATTCTTCAATGTATCGTGCGTCTTTATTTTTTAAAGAAAATTAAGTTAATGATAAATTATATAATTTCTATACAAATTAAAAAGTAAATAAACCTGATTGTAAAATCAAGTTACATTTGTATCGGAGAGGTTGATTGGTGTCCATCATTGCCATTCTTCATCGGGGAAACCTCAACCATGTTTGGTGGAGACTTGCCGCCCATTCCTTCATAAAGAATTTGTAACATACTGACCTATGAAATTTATAAAAAAAACAACGAAAATACACATACACAATACATTACCTTAAGTTGGTCATCCTCCTATCTAAAATTAATCCCTCAAGTGTGATTAGCCTTTACAAATTACAAGATACTCAATTAATGTCAACGATGTCAAAAAAAATTCATAGTCATTATTTAAGAATTAACATTAGAAATAAATACTGATACTTAACGTATTCCTTCATAGGTTATTTTAGTTCTTCAAAAAAAATTAAAATATTCGGGCTATACAAACTTATCTTTGAGACTGTGAAGAGACATGGGCAGAAGATACCTTAGAGGCGGGGTATGTTCTTCAGGATGGCATGAGAATGACTGATCTTAATGCGGCTTTGACTGCTTGACAAAGTTTTCGAACCCTTTGTTTTATGGATCATTATCTTTCTCCTCTTGGGTGGTGGTGGAGATGACTTATATTAGATACCGAAGATGATCTTCCAAGAAATGATCAGGGAGGGCTTGTTGAAAATCCTCAAAAACCTGACTTCTCTTTTAGTATGCACTTTTTTGCACCCCAAACATGTGGCGTAGAAGTCATTTCTGTTGACCCTCGGACTATCGAGGTAAATCAAGGGATTTCACACTCCATCTGCGTTGGGCAATGGTTTGAAAAAAAACAGTTATTTTGCAATTTTTTAAAATGTTTTAAGGTTATAACAATGTTAGTATACAAAAAAAAATTATTTACAATTAAAAAAATTAAAAGCTTATTGATTACAATATTAAAAGATAATTTACAAATTAATGTTACCTCGGAGAAAATGCTAGTCATAACTTTTGCATCTTTGGATTTTCAGCCACCTGTCCAATTCCATATCCTCGGATACCATCGCCACTTTAAACAGCGAGGGGGTCTGGACTTAGAGTAGGCCATTCGTAAATCCAAACGTTGAGCGATAAGGCATACCAAATAAGCGATTACTCTGTTGCTTTGTTGAAGTCTTGCCTGAGTGATGTAGCCAGCTTATTAAATGCAATGACTCCCAAGGATACATCTATAACTTGACCATCTTGAACCATTAGAAATCTTCGATACGATGAAGGTCCCAACAAGATGGCATAACAAGAAAGTGTTGATGAAGTATAGTATTGCCATTTTTCCACAGATCTGTGTGGTCTCCCAATTACCATTGCCAAAAAACGGTGTATCAATCGACTCTTGGTTATAATCGTGGGACAATCAGGGAAATATTTTTGTAATAACGGCTGTCGGAGTAGAATTAGGATATGAACTTCCGTAACACCTCCTTTGCATTTTAGAGCCAGTTACAATGAAAAATTTCCTTCATTGCAAACACCAATAAAATTCTCATTAGTATGAAGAAACAGGCAGTACCATATTATTTTCATGTCGCACCTTTTTTTTTTTCCATACAACAGCAAACACTTGGTAATCGACCCTGGACATTACATTTTGGAATGATATTTCCAAATATGGTCCAAAAATGGTTTTCTTAAACAGTACAACACCTTGTCTTGGATGATAATTTGATTTTATTCACAAAATTAAAATTGAAAAGTCGCTCCCAACCTCAATGGATGTGCTGGATATTTTTTTAATAAATAATTCATGCCGTTTATACAAAAAATAAAATTAATATACTTCATCACTGTATTATATGAATGTATATGATACATCATTATCATAGTCATAAATTACTATAAGTTATCAGATGTATATGATACATTCTATAACTGGCAACATAATATTATATAAAAACCTTAATAGTCAGTTTTAAGTGAATGTATTATGAACATTAAATTCAAAATTATAAGACACTTTGATTTATACATATGTAATGATACATTCTTATTAACGAACATATAAAAATTTTAAAGACATGCGTATCTGATACATCCTACAACTGTACCACATAGTTTTATTTTACTAACTACAAACCACAAAATTATTAACAGATTAGACTTTAAAAACTGAAAATTACACATAATGCTTTTTACTAGTCGATTAACAGAATTTACTGAAGAACCTTAAAATTTACAGAAACGGTTTGCTGTCACTGATACCACAACTCAAATCATTGCAAACATTATGAAATCTGATACACCACTTCTCAAAATGTGACAAACATTGTGGTTGTGACTTTAATTTGAAGTTATGAATCAATCTTCATTGTTAAAATGACTTTAATTTCAGTTTACAAACACATTACAAACAATTAAAATTTAGGGTTTATCAACAAAAATAAAAATTATGATTTAAACACAAACCTTAGGAGAGTGTGGGTCCTTGAATACAGTTGATGTAACTTTTTCTTGGCCTTTTTTTTTCTGGATTTCTTCAGTCTTCTTCTTGGCTCAAGTTACATTCTTGTTCTTCTTCAATATGGAGTCATGCAATCTCTTGTTCATGTTATAAGCCCACATCTCATCATCAAGAAAATAAACACGTTTTTGAATCACCCTTTCAAGAGTACACTCTTCCATAATATTTGTAAAACACCACACGATGAAGAGAAAAGGAAGGAGACAATGGTGATACCCTTTAAAATTATAAAATTCTTGTTAGAAAGAAGGGAGACGACTCCTACAAATATCAAATAGATATTTCTGCAAATTTGAACTGGAATTAAAATTTATTAAACTGCCAAAAACGGGTGGAATGGGATCAATTAGACAGTGTTACACAAAATGTAGGGAAATAAAAAAGGGAAAATGAAAATTAATATGGTAAATTTTAATTGGGGATGTTAAGGGGAAGTGGGAGCTTGAAAATAGGATTTGTTTTGGTAAAGTAAAACTGCCAATTGCCGTGAAAAGGGTAGGAATCTGATGTATCTTTTATATTGTTTTAATGGGGGGGAGGGGAAGGAATAAGGGATTTTTGAAAATTTTATTATAAAACAAGTGGGGATAAATGGTTATTACGATAATTAAAGGGAGCTGACCTTAGGTAAGTAATTTTCCAAAAAAAAAAAGGCGGGGGGGGGGGGGCGGGGGCCTACTAAGAATGAAGGGAAATAAAATTTTCACATAAAATTCGCGGGTTGAGCAATTATTTTTTAGTTTTAACTTAACCAAACCGTTGCCACAAACTGTTCTTTTGCCACGGTTGATAAGTATGTGGCCATAGATTATCTATTGCGGCGATTATATAGATGATCCACGGTTTTATATTAGAAATTGTTCTATTATATTTAAGGATATATTCTGACGGTTATAAATGTTGCAACACATACTCTATTACCACTATTGTAAAACTGTTGCCAAATAAGCGTTACATTAGGTCAAATTTCTAGTAGTGAGTTAAGAAGCAAGTCAAAGGGAAGCTTATAAAGTTTTCAAAAGTCTTTCAGAAACGCTTTAACTTTGTTTTAAGACATAAATTTCAAGTTAAGTAAAGAGTAAAGATTGAAGTTCATTTATTCAATATGGGGACTATGCATCCTCAAATAGTTTAAAGATGTTTTCACATTTGAGCAAAAGATGGAACATCGATTTCAAGAGAGATTTTAAGCTATGTTTTGAGTAATTATCTCAAATCAAAGAAAGAAGTAGTTTTAAAACTTATGAGCTAACTATATTTTAGGAGTAGTATTGAGCACCGACATGGGGATACGAGTTTATATTAACTCAAGTCTCCATAAATCATGTAGCCATTTAGGTAGTAAAGGATCATACATTTTAGATGACTCCTTAATTAAGTTGTTTTTTAGCATAGAGTAGTGGATTCACTTAGTTAAGACATTCTATATGATGGCAAAGTATAAGACAGTTCTGACATTGTCGGCAAGACGTTATATCACCACTTAGGCTCATAGTGATGGTTGTCGGTTAGAGAAACTCCCACAGAAACTATATTATTTTATTATATGAGTAAAGTTGAGTTTGTTATCGCATTTTCTTTAACGAACTAAGTTGTTTTCCACTTTTTTTACAAGCTTTCTATATATATTTCATATGTCTTATATTGCTTTTTATTGAGTTAAGTTATTTAGGAGTTGAGTAAAGCCAATGTAAGTGTTCCTTTCATATTCCTTTAAAGCTTAAGTTGTGTTTAGCATTCTAAACTCTTATACTCGTACATTAAATGTACTGATGCCAATTGTTCTGCATCATCTTATGATGCAAACATAGATAATCAGGACCGGTATCCAGCGCCTCATTGATCCAGTTGAGCACTCAAAGTCAGTTGGTGAGCCTCCTTGCATTTCTAAAGACTCTTTTTACTTTGCTTTTAGTATTGCATTGTCAGGATGATCGGAGGTCTTGTCCCGACATCCCTCTTTGTTTTAGAGGCTTCAGAAAGAGTTAGATGTTGGTTTCTTAGTCATTTCATTCCTTTATCTTATGTTGAGACTGAATTTGCCTTTTTGGCTAGTTGAATGTATTCTCTATAACATTTTAAGTTTTGTTTGAGTTTATTTTGTTAAGTTAAGTCTTCCGCTGAGTGAGTAAGTTAGGCCAAAGATTCCCTTAGGACCAACAATAGTTCTCGAGTATCAGTCTCACCCAGGGTGTAGGCTCGGGGCGTGAAAAAATATACCGATTGTCCGAGTATATCTAATACTTGTTCACTATGAAAAGTTCAAACATAAAACCACTTATCCGGATGTAATCAATCTCTACTTACAAATTACACAATTTTTCATGCATATGATTTAACAGTAGTCATTCCCTATTAACTCATGTGGGGAATTGTTGGTTTTTAAAGGTGTGAACATGAAATGAAGGGTTCTGACTCTCCTGAAGGGTTGTGACTTTGTCGAAGGATTGTGACCTTTATGAAAGGTTGTGTCTTTTCTAAAGGGATGTGACCGTTTCAAAGGTTGTGCCTTTTCCAATGGATCGCGACCTTTCTGAAAGGTTTTCTTTTTACCAGAGTGTTATGACCTTTACAGTTTGTTGGCTATATATAGAGAGAGGTTTCTCTCATTTTTCTGTATTCGATTCTTCCCTTAGCTTCTCTTGCATACATTTCTTACAACAAAATCAATTGTGTCTGTGTGTGTGATTTATTGTTGTCATTTCTAGATCGTTGAATTTGAGGTACCTCTACTTCTTAATGGTTAAAACATTTTATCTTGGGTAATATGCAACCTCAGATACTTGAGGGTTTATATTTCTTAAGGACACACTGTGGTTTGTGGACTCTGATAGTTCTTTTGTTTTTTCCTTTCATCTTTAATTATATTGATTTGCTAATTTGAATACAGGAGATAATATATGTGATACATAAAAACTGAAGGCTAGATTTTGTACTGATACAACTATGCATCCTCAAGTTCAATAATCTTTTGAAGTAGGTCAAAACCTTAGGTATAACCGAAGTATATATATTTTTTAAAATGGAACTCAACTATTGTCTTATGGGAATCATATCAAGTTTGATTTTATTTGTACATTAATTTGTAAAAGTGTTATATGTTCCCAAAGTTATTATGACTCTTTCATGTTTAATTCAGATTTGTACATGTAAAATTCATTAAAGGGGAGAACATTTCCGAACATTTCCTGTTAAAGATTTTCCATTGTTCAGTTGATATTCAACTGTAGGGCAAGTCGTTCAAAATTGATATCATAAATTAAATATTAGTTTATTGGTAATGGGTTATTAATTTAACGGTATTGATAATTGTATTGATAACATGGGTTATTGATCAAATCTTAACTGTTAAATCAATTAATCGAATCAATAATGATCAATAACCCATGAGTCAGTTTCTTAATTGTTCTATAACGATTTATCATGTCTTCAAATTGATAAAAAATAATGTAAATTGATAAACTTTAAAAGCGAATCGAATCAAGTGATACACATGCCTATTTAAATGTAATTGAAGAGTACGAAAGGTTGCACTGAAAATTTATAAGCAAAATGGGGTTATTTGTCCATTTTTGTTCAGTCTCACTCTAATTTATAGTAGTTAGTTTATCTACCAGTAATATTTCATTTCCAAATAGTGCATGGTCACTTAGATCAAACATATAATTAAAATAACTCACATACTTCCATCCTTAATTTCTCCTATTTCTCTTATTAACCTATTTGTCTCTTGATTGTATTGGTTGACAAACTTGATTTGCTATTTGCGTTTGAAATTCAAATCGTTATATATTAGAGTATAGATTTTGTAATATTTGAATGGTGAAAATTAAATTAGAAAGATCGCTCACATTATTGAACAAGCTCGAAGAAATGAGTTTGAACTTTAAATATATCTTTATGAGAGATTTGAAAATAGTCTATGACGGTTTTCTACAAAATTTGAATACACTTGTGGGGACTTGGGTAGGTTTTGAACAAAATTTTGCAACTAGAAATCGCAGAAAATTTTTGTTCTTTGTAGTTAATGACATAATATACAGTTGTATATAAGGTGGATACATTTTTGTACCAGGTATATGCATTGTTCATACGTACTGTAGCCTTATACATATTATATAGTAATTTATCTGTCCTTAATTGTTTGTCCACTTTTGAATCGACAAGCACTAATTGATATAATGAGTATCAATTTAGCGCAATTAATTATGAAGTTAATGAATTAAAAATTAGGGGTGGGCATAAACACCGGAACACCGAAACACCGAACCGAACCGAAATTTTTTAAAATTTCGGTTCGGTATTCGGGTTTTCGGTTCGGTTTTCGGTTTAATTTTTTGTATTTTCGGTATTTCGGTTTCGGTTTTTCGGGATGTATTATTTTGAATTCGGTTATTTCGGTTTAAACCGAAAATATATATTTTAATGTATAATTATCTTTATTAATAATTTTAATATAACGAATTGTTTGAAAAAAATAAACAAACCCTAATCCCTGAATACCCTAAAGGTCCGCGCCTTGCAACTTCATCCTTGCCTTATCCTCTTCACTCTTCGCAAACCACAACGTCAAAAATCAGAACTTCTGCCTTCTTTTCTCCTCTTCCTCTTTTACTCCAGCCGGGTCCACCGCACCAGTAGCAGGCCGCCAGCACCAGCCCAGCAGCCAGCCAGCGCAGCAGCCTAGCAGAGCCAGCAGCCGCAGCCGCCAACCGCCGCAGCCAGCCAGCCAGCAGGTCGCGATTCTGCAGCCAGCCAGCAGGGGTCGCGATCTTTTTCTTGGCAGCAGCCAGCCCCCGATTATGCAGCAGCCACCAGCCAGCAGGTCGCGATTCTGCAGCCAGCCAGCAAGGTCGCGATTCTGACAGCAGCCAGCCCCCGATTATGCAGCAGCCACCAGGGCCAACCCAGGTGCAGGATGTATGTTAATCGTAAATCGTAATTTCAGTTTTTTTGATTTTTTTTTTTTTTTTTCGATTTTTTCATCTGATTTGTTTGATTACTGTTAATAGTTATTGGGAATTTATTATGATTTTTTTTAATATACGATGGCTGAACAAACAGAATTAAATATGTTGAGCTGCTCAAAGTCGAATAAGTATGGGTGAATTCTCGGATAACTACACCAGGAATAGCAATGGGATTTGTCGATGGTACAGAATAACAAAAAAAGAAAGAATGGGATCCTAGATCTCTTGTTTGCAACACTTTGAAAGGTTATTGAAAATGGTGTATTAGTTAAAAGCAAAAGTGCTTACAGTGTTGTAACACAATTTATGCTGCCAATACAACAAGAAATGAACAAGTGGAAAAACAACATTTGTTATCGAGTGTAAAGGTGTATAAACCTCCGACTGTTGCACCCGGTATTCAAAAATTATTAAATATGCAAAATAAAATTAGAGACTTGGAAATTGAGCAAGAGGTATGTAGGAGAGCTTAGTTTTGAGATGATTATTTTGGATGAACTACCTTTTAGTTTGGTTGAAAAAGAAGGCTTTAAGAAGTTTATGAGGGTAAAGTACAGCCTTGTTTCATATCCTCTCGTAAGAACCATAACAAGGGATTGTTATGAAGTTATGGTGATTGAGAATAAATTTGAAACAATCCTTAAGAGAAATACAACCAAGAATTGTCTACAAACAGACACATGGACTTAAGTGAAAAGAATCAATGTATTGGTGTGTGATGCTCACTTTATTGATAGGGATTGGGTTGCTGCTCATACAAAGGAATATTGAATATTTTGTCCTATAACTAGTCATAAAAGGTGAGCATTTGGCTTGAGGTCTATAGTCCCTTTGTTTACTTGATTGGAAGTTGGATAATGTTTTTACTGTACGGTTGATTAATGCCTCTTCAAATGACATGTGGCAGAGTCTAGAGTTGTCCAAAAAGTTAGATATGTGGGGAACAATTTGATGGAAGGTAAGCCTCTCCATGTGAGATGTATGGCTCACTACTTAATCTAATGTGCAAGATGGTTTGACAGAAATTTTTGGTCCTTCTATAAAAGGTGAGACAAATGGTGAAATATGTTAGGTCATCTTCTTCAAGGGCAAAGAAATTCGTGAAATGTGTTGAATTGAAATGCAAAAGATAGAATTTGATACGTGTATGTTGTAGATGTGCCTACTAGGTGGAATCCAGCTATTTGATGTTAGACACAGCAGAAAAGTTTGAGAAGGCTTTTGAGAGTTTTGATCTTATGATGGTATTTTAATTCTTTTCTTTGCTACTGATGTTTGTGAAGATGGAGTATCGCAGGGGTCAATTCAATATGAAGATTGGGCATAAGATTGGGCTAATGTGAGGGAATGTCACAAAGTTTCTTGAAAAAATTTATGAACTCACTTTAAAGTTCAGGTTCACGGTATGGTATTGTAATGCTTCATTTGGAAGATATATGTGACTTGATGCTTTATTTGAATTTGTGTATGCAAGTGCTGACTTGATTTGAGTAAAATGGCTTCGGGAGATGAAAGAGAAAAATTAAAGAAAAGAAAATAGTGGGGGACTCCTGAAAAAAATGAACAAATGATTTTTCTTGCTTCTGTTTTGGATCCCGGCAATAAATTTGTTCTATGTCGTTTTGCTATTTTTGAAGAATTACTTGGGGAAGAAACGGGAAATGTAGTGAATACGAAAGTAGAGGCTTATTGAGGATTTGTTTTTGCGAATATATGTAAGTAAGTCTGGAAAAAGGTTCCAAAGTCAACCATCTTCATGACTTAAATTCTGATTCTTCTGGTAGTGGAACATTTTTCTCAAAATAGGTATCCAAAAATTCTTTGAGACTAAGTTGCACATGAAAGAAGAAACAAAAGAATGATTTCCGGAAGGTAGGGTTTTAAATCTGAGTGGATAAATATCTTCTTGAAGACCAAGAACCTGAATCTGAAGATTTTGATATTTTGAGTGGTGGAGGAAAGTTAATTCTCCTAGATTTCCAGTACTTTCACAGTTCGATCGAATGTATTGGGATCTTCCTATGTCGAGTGTGGCATCGGATGTGCATTAGCACAGGTGGTTCGAATTTAGATCCCTTTAGAAAGTTCATTGAACCCCATGGTGCAATGTCTTATTTGGTCCAAAGATTGGCTTAGACAAGAACCAAGCCTATTTGGGTGAAGAAAGTTTGGCGGTTTCTTGAAAAAATTGAACTTGGTAAGACTTTTTATTTTTCTATTTATTTATGAAAAAAATAAAAATATTGTGTTGTAATTTGTTGGACATGTTTTCCTTTTATTAATATAGAGATGGCAAATAGTGGAAGAAGCTTTCCATTGTTGAGATATGATTGGACTTGCAAGCGTGGGTGAGTTTAATACTCATTATTTAATCATATCATGTTTAATCTTAAGTCGTATTCTAAGTTTATAATATTTGATTTTATCTTAAAAGCGTCCAAGGTAAAGATCCAAGGGTCAAGACAATGAAAAATAATTCTTGTGGCACGTGACACTTGGGAAAGTGATGAAAGTTGAAAGCGATCCTCTGGAAGAAAGTAAGAAAACTCATTATTGTTGTTTGTTTTGTTGAAAGTAATCTCATGGGAAGAAGACAATGAAGTTCAAAATACATTGTTTGTGCTTATTATTGTTTATTATGAGTAATGAAAGGATTTATTGTTACTTGTTAGATTGTTATTATGTTGTATTGTGAAGACCTTTAACACAAATCTACAATGAAACTTTTGTTTTAGTTGTTTCATTGTGAATTTCAAATTGTTGTGTTTTAGTGATATTGTGAATTTAAAAGTGGAGGTGTTAAAGCCTAATGGCATTATTGAAGATTTGCATCATTGATAATTGATATAATTGAAATTTGGTAGTAAATTAGTAATGCACTTCTTTGATTTATTGATATTTTACTTTTTACTAAAAAGTTTTTAGCCCATTAAGTTGAAAAATGAAACAAAAAAAATTGTAAACGGTTGTAAAATTTCAAAAAGCCCACAAACAGGCCATTAAAAAAACCTGAATTAAAAAACCGAAACCGAATTAATAAAAAACCGAATACGAGAATTAACAAAAAAAACCGGAACCCGAACCGAATATTTCGGTTCGGTATTCGGTACGCAATTTATAAAAAACGAAAACCGAAAAAACCGAAAAAACAAAAACCGAAACGAAAACCGAAAAAACGATGCCCCCCCTATTAAAAATTGAGAAGTGCTAAATGGACAGAAAAATTTGGCCAGAATTTGACAGAAAATTTAAAAACTAGAATATTTTTTTAGTTTTAAAATAAAATAATCTTTTTTCCTTTTTTTAGTTAAAAGGTAGTAAAGTCAAAAAGATAAAAATATTTTAAAAGGTGAATAACATAAAAAAAGAAAAGTTATATCATTTTGGCCAAAAAGATTTTTTCATATAAATGTAAGATTTTAAAGAAATTTTATTTTTCTTAAAGTAATTAATTGAGGGTATAACATGTAAAAAAATTATTCTTTCTTGATTTATTAAAATGAACAAGTAATTAAGGATAATAGAAAAAAAAGTTAACAAGTAATTGAAGGGATAGATATTGTTTCAAAGTAAAATAGTCTTGCAAACATAGACTAAAATTGATAATGTGCAAAAATTGTGTTGGATAATGTATTTTTAAGGGAAAATGCGTAAGTACCCCCTTTAGACTATGATCAAAATTTTAGAGACACACATAAACTTAACTAAAGTCTTATTATTTCCCAAAACTAATTTAAATGGAATATATACACGACAAACGCTGACATGTCATAGAGAGTGTGCACACTCTCTTGTAGGCAAGTGATGAGTGCACAAATTGAACGCATGTCATTTTTTAATTAGTCACGTTGTAATTAGTTAGTATACATAATTATTGAAAATAAAACTTATATATATTTA
Organism: Solanum habrochaites; assembly: GCA_027704765.1. Lineage (NCBI taxonomy): Eukaryota > Viridiplantae > Streptophyta > Magnoliopsida > Solanales > Solanaceae > Solanum > Solanum habrochaites. The sequence goes on along the minus strand of JAKWJA010002497.1, from coordinate 65,417,108 downwards.
ATTATTTTTGTTTCTTTCTTTGTAAAATATTTATTTTAATTTCTTTTCAGTTTAAATTTTTTTCCAATTAATTTATTATCTTTTCAACTTTTAATTATTTTGTGTGTATTTAAAAAAAATCTAATGGTTAAAAGTGTACTTCTCAATTTCAATGTTGTAAGATTTTTATGTTTATTTTGATTTTTTCTTCAGTTATTTTGTATCCGTTCAAAAATTAACTTATTTTAAATACAAGCATTGAAATCAAATCAAAACGAAAGACAAGAAACTCATTAGAACAATAACAAGAGAAAGAAATGAATTACAAGGTACAAAAAAATGTTAACTTAATTTAAATACAATATAAGAAAAAATAAGAATATTTTTCTTCGAAAAAATTTAAAATTTGTTTTTTAAAAAAAGTTACAAAATATTATTTTTAAAAAGATTGAAATATTTTTTAATTTTTAATTTTTTTAAGATATAATTTTTAATTAAAAAAATTATTTATACACATGGTGGACGAGTGTGTACAAACACAATCAACTTGGGTGGTTGAAGGTGCTATATCAGCATAAAAGTACGAATAAAATGAGTGCAGGTGGTAATAGAATCTTAATTAAATTTAAATGTGCCTCTGAGATTTTGATCAACGGCTAAAAGGTACTTATTTATTATCCCTATTTTTAAAAGGATGGACATTGACGACATGCTTTACACCATGCTTTAAAAACATGCAAGTAAGGTTAGATCTTTTGAGTCCTATCAATAAAAGATACATTGTAACGACCTGTTTAGTCGTTTTGAGCAGCAGATTTTATTTCTAGAGAAACTGGCTGAGTAGACGGATCCCACGACGGACCGTCATGGGCACGACAGACCGTCGAGGGAAGTCTGTTTCAAACATTAGAAATTTAAAATTTGGGGTACGGAGGCGACTCTCTGAACGTCACGCCGGTTGGGGGACAGGATGGACCGTCTCACGCATGACGGGTCGTCCAGACCTCTTTAATGAATTGGAGTGTGCTGAACTGTGACGGATAGCAGACAGGACGGACCGTCGCAGGCACGACGGGGCCGTCAAAGGCCAGATGGGACCCTGACTGTGGTTCGGGATTTCTGTTAAATATGTTAAGGGGAGTCTTTGGGCTATTTCTGCTTATAATTATAAGTTAGTGGTTTAATGTAATAATTTAATTACTTGGGGGGTTTAAAAGAGATAAAACCTTTGAAACAAATAGGGGTTATTTTTATCATTTTTTACTAATTATAAGACAATTCGGGTAAAAGAAAACGGGTTTTGGAAAATAAGAAGAAATAGAAAGAACAGAGAGAGAAAGGGAGAAACGAGCGGAGAGAAGAGACAGAGAAGAGGAGAACGAAGAGGAAAGCAAAGAATTTGAAGAGGAGCTTGCTTGATCACGAAATTCTCGGTGGAGGTAGGTTTATGTTTATGCTATTTCATAGTAAACTCTTAATCGCGAATGATATGTATGGGTAGTATTGTAAAACCCTTTTATAGCTTAATTGTGTGTATGCATGGGATTGCTGTTTATATATAAAAATGTGATGAAACTGATGGATGTGAGGCGTTGAATATTAAATCTTCAATTTACTTGTTAAAAATGAGATGTCTTGGTATAAAAGAAGGCTTGATGACCTAAAGTAATGAGATTAGAGGATCGGGTGTCACGGTCGGCAACCAGATAATATATGGATCGGTGAGTGTATGTTCCGGACACAAGGATAGGAATATATGGATCAGGTGTCACGTTCCGGTACCAGATAGAATATAGGACGGGTGTCACGTTCCGGCACCCACGGATAGAATATGGATCGGGTGCACGTTCGGACACCAAGATAGTATGAGAGGATCGGTGGGTCACGTTCCGACACAGGATAGTATGATGAGGATCGGAGAGTGTCACGTTTTGACAATAAGGATAGAAGATAATGAATCTTGTGAAATATGATAATATTCTCAAATTAATGAACCTATTTACCAAATGAGTATGGTATTGAGGATTGAGTCCTCAGGAGTGCACTTGGCGTACTTTATTAATGATACCCCCCTCCCCCCCCCCTCATACTCGATGTTGCACATGTTGAGTATTGTAGTTTGATTTATGATATTAACTGGGTATTATTCTGTTTTCTATTTGAGTTGGCCGATATTAACTACTCAGTACTCGTGTTTTTGTTTTGTCTCCCTCTCTACTGACCCTACTTGTAATTGTTTTCTTTGTATTGTGGAATGTAGGCAAAAGTACACATCATCTTAAACTCAACCGCAACTTAGCCAGTCTTCATCACGTCGGATCTCAGGCGTGAGATAATGCCTTCTAGCTAGGAACTGGATCATCTTTCATGTCTGATGCCTTGAGTTCTGTGGCATGAATAAGCTTTTTTATTATTTAGCTTTTAGGATACTCTTAGATTAGTAATTGAGGATAATGTTATTGTGTGATGACTTCAGAGTTTGGGGAGGGATGATGAGTATAGATTTTTTAGAAGTTATTAATTGGATTTCGTTTAATGAGTTTTAAGTTTCGCATATATTTCTGTTTATTATGGGTTGAATGTGGGGATTAGATTAGTTGGTCGACTCACATAGGAGAGTAATGTGGGTGCCGACTCGCGACCCGTTTTGGGTCGTGAAAAATTGGTATCAGAGCATTAGGTAAATTGGTCTCAGCACACCAAGAACGAGGTCTAGTTAGAGTCTTAGTGTAACGGTAGGGGGACGCCTATTTTATTGGAGGCTAGCTATAGAGACTTTAGGAAAAATGTTCATTCTTTCTTTCTTCGTGCTATTACTGGATTGATTGGTATCTAGGTGATACAAATGGTATCTGACCATCTTTCACTCTATTTCGCAGATGGTTAGAACTAGACAGCAACAACTGCGCCAACACCAGCACCGCCAAGACAAGATACGTCTAAGCCAGCCACTGGGCTTAGCTCGAAGAGGTATAGACAGGGGCAAGGGGGCCGTGGTAGAGGTCGTGGGAGAGGAAGTCCTCTAGAGGAGAGGACAAGCACCTGTCCCATCTAGGACTAGGGCGGTGAACTCCACGACTGAGAAAGTAGTAAGAGAGGGTGAGGAAGGGGAAAGTGAGCAAGTGCCAGAATGAGGAATTACCACCCACAAAACCCAGAGATTGATTAATCAGTTCTTGCTTATCTTTAGCGGGTTGTTATTTGATCACAGGCCAGACACCCAAGTGGTTTTCTGAACCAGCACCTCAGATCCGGAAAGTAAGAACAGGCCCGCTGCTGATGAGGCTCCAGCATGGATTGCCTCATTGGGAAATTAGGCCACGTTTCCTCGTTGGGACTATAGGGCATGAATGACAAGCGATCAGCATGAACTTTTAGTAAGTTCTTGAAATTGAACCTCCAGTCTTAAGGGATGCTGAATATGAGGATGCCTCGATTTTTGGTTTGATTGTCAATGAGTTACTACATAAAAGGGGCCATAGTGGAAACGATTTGGCGTGGTTTTGTAACATATCAGTTTCAGGGAAATGGCCAAAAAGTGGTGGCGGTCACATATTGAGTGTCAACCCGTTACAAGCACCACCTATGACTTGGGCGTCATTCTCAGCTTTATGTATGGAGAAGTATATCCCTCGGACCTTGAAGGATAGGAGGAGAGATGAGTTCGTGAGCCTAGAGCAAGGGCAAAGATATACGGTGACGCGTATGAGACTAAAGTTCCGTGCATTATTCAGGGATATGGCCACCAGCTTTTTTTAATCCACAGAGCGCGATTCGCCGGTTTTTTGTGAAGGGGTTTTGAGGTCAGATTGCGGATTTCAGCACTTCAGGTTAGCGGATTAAAGCGAAATCCTTTCAAGAGGTGGTAGACTTCGGATAAGGTGGGGGAGGGAGAGTAGTGAAGCCAGATGACTTAACCATGGCATCGGACATCTAAAAGGTTTCGTTCAAAGGGAGGTGCGTTTAATGGTTCTACCCAGCGGGATGGGTTCAGGGAGTTTTTATCCAGCCCAGACCTATCAGTCCATTCACTTGACAGACGGTAGTTGGGAGTCACCGCAAAAACGGTCAACACTTCTCGGAGTTTGGAGGTTACCCCGACTTCGTCATTTTCACAGAGACCTATCTTGAAAGTCCAGAGAGTTGTTCTGGATGTGGGGAGGAGACTGGGCACAATTCAAGAGGTATGGTCCAAAATAGAGTTTAGTTACAGACCTAAATAGTTAGAAGTGAGGTAAGTCATGGAACGAGGCCGTAAGTCTGGAGGGGGGGCGGGTGACCGAAGGTAATGGGTGTTCACCACACCGGCCGGGGTGACGGGCAAACTGTATGCGACTAAAAACAAAAAACAGGTTAGGGGCAATGGGCAGACAGGTGATATGGGGCCCACTGTTAAGTTTTCCCGGGCGCGCGATCGGAAGCGGGACATCAGATGCTGTTATCACAGGGTAAATATTTTGGTTTGTGCTTGCATGCTGCTGTATTATTTGATCCTGGCTCCACATTTTCATATGTCTCTTCCTCATTTGCTACCGGTCTAATTTAACATTGTGAATTGAATAGGACATGCCTATCGTGTTTCTACTCCGCTGGGGTTAACATTGAGGTATGTGATAGTTGAAAAGGTGTGTTTAGGTTGCCTGGTGAACTTTTGTGGGGAGAAAACACTCATGTAGACTTGGGTTATCTTAAAATGGTGATTTTCGATGTAATCTGGGTATGACTTGGCTTTGTCCAAATTTTGCCACATTATTAGATTGTATGCTAAAACTGTAACGTTGGCCAAGGCATGGGAAGATCCGTTAGTGTGAGAGGGCGTGACTACACTTCCACTTCCAGTTCGTATCATCTCAGTTCTTAGTGCTAAGAAATGGTTATTAAAGGGTGCTTAGCTTTATTGGGCACACTCCCCGGATGATACTACCCAATTACCTTCCAATTGAGTCGGTTCGGTAAGTCCGTGAGTTTCTGAGGTGTTTACTGCAGAACTTCCTGGTATCCACCGGATAGAGATATTGATTTTGCATGATCTGGAGCCGGGGGGTACTCGCCTCACATTTCAATCCCTCCTTATATAATGGCTCCAGCAGAGTGAAGGGAGTTTAGTTAGTTAAAGGCCCCAACTTCCAGAGTTGTTAAGTTAAAGGTTCATTAGCACCAAGGACATCACCTTGGGGTGCTCCGGTGTTATTTGTGAGATAGAAGATGGGAGTTTTCGGATGTGAAGAGACTACCGGCAATGAACAACGTACCTGTTAAGAAATAGTACCCTCTTCCCCGCAATTGATGATTTGTGAGAACAGTTATAAGGTGCTTGGCCTTCTCAAAAATTGATTTGAGATCTGGGTATCATCAATTGAAAATTTACGGGGGCCAACGGATGTGTGGCCCAAGACTGCTTTCAGGACCAGGTATGGGCATATGAGTTCTTAGTCAATGTCTTTTGGGCTTCTGAATGCCCCTGCTACTTCACAGCTTGATGAACGGGATCTTTAAGCCATATCGGATATTCTTTGTGATCGTAGGTATTGATGATATAATGGCTATCTCCAAGAGTACAGAAGGAACAATGAGGAGCATTTGAGAATGCTGGTGGAGTATTAAGAGAGAAGAAAAGGCTTTATGCCAAATTCTAAAAGTGTGAGTTTTGGCTAGATAGTGCCTTCTTGGGGCCACGTCGGTTTCTAAGAATGGAGTGATGGTGGATACTTCTAAGATTGAAACAATGAGAAATTGGTAAGACCTACTAATGTGTCAGAAGTAAGGAGCTTTGTTGGTTTACCAGGCTGGCTATACCGGCGATTGTCAAGGGGATCTCCTCTAGTTGCCTCCCAATGACGAAATTGACTAAGCAGAATGTTCCATTTGTCATGGTCGGAGAAAATGTATGAGGAAGCTTTCGAAGGAAACTCAAGACCTTCTGAATACTGCACCTATCTACCTTGCCAGTAGAGTAGAGGGTTTAAAACTTCATGTGTTTTATTGTGATGCACGATCCGAATGGGGTTGGTTGCAGTGCAATGCAAAAGGAGAAGAATGTAATTGATTTGCTTCGAGGCGCAATTAAAAGGTGCATGAACGTAACTATCCGACCCATAATTAGAATTGGCTCTGCAGAGGTTTGCATTAAGCAATAGAGACACGATCTATATGGGGTTAAGTGTGAAAGTCTATACGGGATCATGTGAGGCCTACAAGATTGTCTTTACTCGAAGGATTGAATTTGAGACAGAGGAGGTGGATTGGAACTACTGAAGGGTTATGATGTTACCTCTTGTATCACCCGGGAAGGCTAATGTTTTGTGGCAGACGCCTAAGTAGAAAAAGCAGGGAGCATGGGTAGTTTACCACTTACAAGTTTCTAGACGCCCATTGGCTAGAGAGGTTAAGATCTGGGCTAATGACCTTATGAGGTTAGAATACAATGATAAGGAGGAGGATGTTTTGGCCAGTGTGGGGAAGGCGAGATCTTACTTTTCTTTGAAAGATCAAGGGGAAAACAGTTTTGCATGATGAGAAACACACTAAGCCGATTCGGGAGGATTGGTGTTGCGAGGGAGGCTAAAGAAGCAAAATGGATGGGAAGGTGTTTTGAGAATTAAGGGAAGGGTATGTGGCACCGTGTCGATGATTTGATCCACACTATTCTTACAGAGAGGCTCATAGGTACGGATATTCTATACATCCTGGTGCAACCAAAATGTACTTGTGACAAAGCAAACTTTTGGTGGAGTAGAATGAAGCGCGCGATATCGTTGATTTTGTTGCCAAATGTCCAAATTGTCAGCAGTAAAAGTTATGGAACACCAGAGCACCGGAGGAACAATTCAGAGAATCCAATTCTGAATGGAAGTGGGAGAGGAATTGCAATGGACTTCGTTGGTTGGTCTTCCAAAAGGACAGTGGGGCAAAAGTTGATTTTATTTGGGTTTTGTTTTGAAAAATGTTGACAGAATTAACTAGTCTGCTCACTTCATTCGGTCAAGGTTGACTACACCGACCAGAGAAGGTAGCCAAACTTATATCTCAGAGGATTTGTTCGATTGCATGGAGTTCATGTCAATCATACTTCAGATAGATGAGTTACGAAGTTTTGTACTTCTAAGTTTTGGAGAACACTGCATGCGGACTTAGGTACTAGGTTGGACCTTAGTACTGCCATTTCACCCTAGACCGATGGAAAGTATGAACGCGAACGATTCAAGTATTGGAAGAAGATATGCTTCATGCAGTGTGATAGAATTTGTGGGTCATTGGGATAACTTCTTAACATTAGCGAGTTCTCAATACAATAATAGCTATCAATCAGCCTATTGATATGGCCCGCGTTCGAAGCATTGTATGGGAGGAGATTAGGCTCCATGGTGGTTTGATGCATTGAGGTTGACCCTGGGGTAATGATCTTTTAAGGGAATCCATTGGAGAAAGTGAACGTTCATTCAAGAAAGGATTTTAGCGGCGCAAAGTAGGAAAAGGAATAGCAGATCGAAAGGTTAGGGACTTGGAGTTCATGGAGGTGGTGAACAAGTTTGCTGAAGGTTTCACCCATGAAGGGTGTGTGTGCGGTTTGGTAAAAAGACGGGTAAGCTAAGTCCCAAGGTATTTGGACCATTTGAAGTAATTAAGCGGAGTACGGGGGGCATGGATATGATTAGCCCTTGCCTCAGGGCATGTTTCGAGGAGGCATCCGGTGGTATTTTCATGTGGTCTATGCTTGAAAAGATACCATGGGGATGCGAAATGGAAATACATCATTCGTTGGGATTCAGTTTGCTGATGGAAAATCGACTTATGAGGAGGGGAGCCTGGTTGCCATTCTAGATAGAGGAGAGATTCGCAAGTTGAGGATCAAGGGAGATTGCATCCATCAAAGTTCAATGGAAGAAGTCGAAAAAGTTGAAGAGTCCCACTTGGGGAGACGGAGGCTGATATGCAAGAAAAGAAACCACACTGTTTACAGAATTCACGGTACTCCATTTTTTTGCCCTTGTTCTCTTCTTGTGATCGTTCGAGGTAGAACGAGGGGTTTTAAATTTGGTATCTATTGAACGACCTGTTTAAGTAGTTTGAGCAGCAGATTTTTATTTCTGTGAGAAACTTGGCTGAGTCGACGGATCCCACGACGGGACCGTCATGGGTACGACGGACGTCTGAGGGACAGTCTCGTTCAAAAACACCTAGAAGGAGAAAGGGGTTGAACGCTAGGCGTGAAGTGAGTAGGGCGAAGACCGTCCACAGGACACCCTAAGGAATAAGAAGGCCTTCCCACCGTCGCACCCCGCGGGTCCCAATTACTTTCAGTAGGTGTCCCTCTCACCTCCCTCTTTCCACCGAGCCTGACCCCCTGCCTCCTCCTACGTTGGTGTTGGGCCGGACGGACACGTCTCAAGCATACGGGGTAGTCAACAGACTCTTTATGAACTTGGAGTCATTGACATTGCGACAAGGAGGATAGCAGCAGGACGGGACGTCGAAGGTCACGATAGGGCCGTTAAAATGGATGTGTGACCCTGACTGGGTCTTTGGTCGGATTTCGTTAAATATTTGAAGGGGCGTTTTGGGATATTCCTGCTTTATAATTATAAAGTAGGGTGTAATGTTAATAATTTAATTACTTGGGGGTTAAAAGAGGATAACCTTGAAACAACTAGTGGGTTATTTTTATCATCTTGTATACTTAATTATAAGACAATTAGGTAAAGAAAAAGGGTTTTGGAATAAGGAAAAATAGAAGCAGAGAGGAGAAAAAGGGAAGAAAACGAGCGAGAGAAAGACGAGGGAGAACGAAGAGGAAAGCAAAGACTTTGAAGAGTAGCTGCTGATCACGAATCTTCGGTGTGGAGGTAGGTATGGTTTATGCTTTTCATAGTAAAACCTTAATAGCGAATGATATGTATTGAGTTGATTGTAACCCTTATATATGCTTAATTGTGATGTATGCATGATGGTGTTTATATATATAAATGTGATGATGAAATTAGTATGTATGAGGTTGTTGAATCTTAAATCTTCAATTTACTTTGTTAATGATGATGTCTTGGTATAAAAGAAGACTTGATGAACTAAGTAATGAGATTAGAGGAATCGCGGTGTCAGTTCCGGCACCAGGGATTGTATATGGGATACGGAGTGTCACGTTCCGCACCAGGATAGAATATATGGATCGGGTGTCACGTTCCGGGCACCAGGATTAGAATATATGGATTTTCGGGTGTCAGTTCCGGCACCAGGATAGAATATGGATGGGGTGTCACGTTCCGACAACCAGGATAGTCTGATGAGCGATCGGATGTGTCAAGGTTCCGACACCAGGATAGTTATGATGATGATCGGGTTCACGTTCCGACACCAGGATGTATGATGAGGATCGGGAGTGTCACACGTTTGACACAAGGAATAGAAAGATAATGATCTTGAAATTGATAATTATTCTCCCCAAATTAATGACACCTATTTTCCCAAATGAGATGGTTATGGAGGCTTGAGTCCGATGAGTGCCACTTGCGTACTTTATTACTGATTACAGTACTTGTTGTTGCTACATGTTGAGTATTGTAGATTTATTTTATGAATTAATGGTATATTCTGTTTTCTATTTTGAGTTGGCCATGATACTATCAGTACTCGTGTTTTGTAAATGACCCCCTACTGTAATTTTTTTCTTTGTTAATTTGGGAATGTAGGCCAACGTACCATCGTTTTTCTTCAACTCAACCGCAACTCTTAAGCCATCTTCATCACGTCAAGATCTCAGGTGAGCTAATGCTTCCTAGCTTGGACGGAATCATCTCTTCATTCTGTGATGCCTTGAAGTTCCGGCAAGGGACTAGCTTTTTAATTATTTTAGCGTCTTCGATACTCTTTAGATAGTAATTTGAGGATAGATGTTCTTGTGTGATGACTCCCGATTTTGGGGATGATGAGTATTATTAAAATTTTAGAAGTTATAATTGTGAATTTCGTTATTGAGTGTTTAAGTCGTCCGCATTATATTTCTGTTATTATGGTTGAAATGTTGGTATTAGACTTGGTTGGTTGACTCACATAGGAGAGTAAAATGTGTGGTCGCCACTCGCGAACACGGTTTGGGTCGTGACATACATAAATAATCATTGGGTGGATAGGACAAGTTTGTAATTGAATTTACGATAGTATAATTTAATGGAAAAGTAGACATGCATCTGAAAATGAAGAAAGTAGAAACTACATTTTGCAGAATTTGTGTTTTTGGGACCTCAAGAACATGTTTTCTCAAATACTTTCAAAGAATTAACCATACATCCTCCATGCCCTCACCTCACCTATTAAGAGTTTTGGGACCTTAATATTTATTCGTTTATTTGGACCACCTAGAAAAGAAAATATAAGAAATAAGGAATATAATCAAGAGTTCTAAAAGTTAAAAGCATATTTCCTTGTCCCAATGCTAATTAAGTTCTGTTTAAACAAATGATGTATTAGAGTCACCAAATGAAATGCATAATAGCAAGATATTTAATTAATACTCATTCAGTTCATTTTTACTAGTCGAGTATATTATTTTGAATTATTTAATAACATTTGTTCAATTTATAAAATTAATGAATAATTTATAATATTATATTTATTTTATTCTCGCTATTAAATACTATTCTTTTTTTAAATATTTAGATGACTTTTATTTAATATGAATGATCTAATAAAATTATCTTTATCATTTAGTATTTCTTAATTTCTGTATTAGATCAATAATAGATTATTATTATCGGACGGATGAGAGTGTATATATACATTACTCCACTTAACACCAAATATGTAACTGGTCCTGCTCCATTCCCAAAGCAACAATATTCAAACCACACTTTTTTTCTTCCAAGTGGATAATATCAACACCATGATTTTCAATTGAATATTTGTTGCTATCTCACTAGTATTAATTATTCACCAAATATTAACTACATTTACTTTTTTGTTAATTTCTCAACTTTGCTTTCTTGGACTAATAATTGGGAGTTAATATTGGGCCTATCTATCTGGGCCAGTTGGCATTTCAATTTCTAGAATACGGATTTGAGTGGTGAGTACTACCTCAATGATGTTCTCTGCGTACATTTCATATCTATGGACCACTATAATTAGATCTCTTCCCTTATATTGAGATTTGACTGTGCTTCTTATTGAAATATATGATCATTTCATGTAAATATGTAAGCTGAAGCTGAACACGTAAAAATTTCTTTGTCTACTTTGATACCATGTTGAAGTGTGTGATCATCTTATCTAAAAACTTAAGTTGTTAGAAAAAGCATATTTTTGTTAGTTTATTATATTCTCAACATTCCTAGCTAACATATGGTTTCGTCATGACTTTTTTCTCGAGTTTTACAACAATCGATGAAAGAGTTTTACAAGTAACATGTACTTGTTCTTACTTGCTTTCGTTGAATTCTTTTAAAGTGAAAAATTCAATTACCATAAGATTCTTTTTGCTTTATTTTTATTCCTAATTCGTACCTCCATACTTCTTTTCTTGTAAAAATGGAGAATGTTGTTTAGGGACGCTATTTATGTGAATTTTATCAATAATATGTTCTATTATGAGATTTGTATAAATATATATAAGTGATGACTTTTTGAGTGTTGAAAATGATACTAAAGCCCAATAAGAAGTTAGTCAATTTCCAATAGTCAATTTCCAATTAATTAATGACAATGTGGCTATTGCACACTATACTTGTCATACATACTCATCGCATAAATAGGATTTTTGTCACATTTATATGGTGACTTGTATTCCCTTTTTCCCAAAAAAAAATTTGACCCTATCCATTCGATTAAGATTGATCTAGACCTTACCGTCAAATAATAATTTATGTTTATTGGTCAAATTAATTAATTAATGAGGGTACAATGGTAAACTTATCTAATTTCTTAAAAGATGTGAAATCTAAAATGGTGACAACTAAATAAGAATTGAAGGAGTAGTACATTTTAAATGACTTATTGATTCGTTGGAGATACGTAGCTAGGATTTCACAAAATGAGTACACTATTATCAAAAGGTGGATTTAAGATATAAAAATTCAATTGATTTGTTTTTTAGTTTTTTATTACTAAATTCGTTTACTTTTGTGTACTATATTATCTAGTATACCTAATTTCATCACTATATTTGAGACAACGCTATATTTTATGTTAAATGTATTGAGATCGGTCGATGATTATATGATATATCGTCCAATATGAGACTACTACGTTTAACGTACACATTTGACTGATATTCATATTGAAATCTTAACTAAATTTGAATTGCTCATCACACGATTCATTCTAAGAGTGACACTCCCAATATAATTAACTCTATACATGTTTGTAAGCTAAAGAAGCTCAACAATACCATGAATGAGAGATTAAGGGCAGTTTGGCCATAGATTTTCCAAATAATATTTGGAAAAAAGTTTGGCAAATAATGTTTGTTCATACAATTTGCCATGATTCGGCAAATATTTTTGGCAAATTCTCAAATACTAGTTTTTCCTATGATCTTTTGAAAATTAAATTTTAACCCCAAACTTTTGTCTTTTACAAAAACAAACCCCTCTATAGTTAGTGTTTGCGTTGTGTTTTACAGACTTTTTTACGTTAACACTAAAATAGTGATGAAATATTTACTGAATATTAAATAATGATTTGATTTATTGATGAAAATAAAGAAAAATTGAGGTAACAAAGTCATGAGCTGTCTACTTCACGATGTATGGAATGATGCTTATTGCACTTACTCTAAATTACCACATTGCTCTTGTGTCGTGGACACTATTTGTTATTGTTGTAATGAAAATCCAATTGACTTGTAATACAAACCTATATTTAGTTTTGATAGTTTTTAAAACTTATGGACATAAATCATATTTTTCTAAAAAGATGAAATATATTTCCCAAATCTTATGGTCAAACACAAGGTGAAATTTCACCCAAATTTTCACTCAAATAACATTTTGTCTAGAATATTTAGAAATTTATGACCAAGCGCTAGCTAAGAAAAAGAAATTTTGTATATTTCAACGTACATATATAAGAGAATATCCATTTATATATCTTTTTCTTATAGTTTTGTAACTAACTTCTAAAAGTTAGTTATAACCAATTTTTACTTAAACGACTAAACTGCCCTTTCTATTTTCAACTAACATTAACACTAATATCACCTATTTATATCACAAACAATATGCAAAGTTCGAACTCGAAATATTCTGAATCATTATTATTTGTATTTAGTATACACTCTTTTCAATTGATTTCAGAAGTAAATCAAATATATTAAGATATGAACCATTATTTCTGTTAAATGATCATAAGATAATCACAATTCACAAATATTTCTTTAATTATTTTGAGTACTCTATACTATTATAGATCGAACATTTAATTTTTATCAACCTAGTTTGGAGCCGAACCGCGTTTCTTGCTATCTTTTTATAAATATTGACTTTGCTATTTTTTTTAAAAAAATATATTTAGTGGAGAATTGAGTCCAGTCACAGATCATATAGTCATTATATTTAAAAAATGGATTATTATTTTTTTGTCAGTATCTACAATACAGTCCAAAAGCATTTCTTGGTCAATATCAGGTAAACAACTTAATTTGTTTTTTTTGCCACTTAATCGTTTAGAGGAAAGAAATAATAATACCAAATTGTTATAAATTATTTTAATTATTACATGATGAGTCTTGGTGGAGAGATTAAATAAATGAAAGAGGTTTGGTGAAGAGAACATTTATAATTAATTTGAATTAGTAATTAAAGAAGGTATATAAGATGATTAATTATGTGAGATAGCACATGTTATCATAAATCATAATTAGTTTGACTATTTTCTTGCTATAGTCGTTATGAAGTCTTAATGCCATTTCCATGTGGTATCATGTGTTATTTTTTTTTTTAAAATTCCCTTAAATTTATATGTTAATTTTGGTCAACTTCTATTCATGTTCTAAAATAAGTAAGTATTATTGGCATTATATTATTTTATGTGGTTACGGTTATTACAGTTATATTGTTAGTTATATTCTTTTTTTTTCTATTTTCTTTTCTTTTTGTTGGTTTACAATGGCAGTTCTCTCATGTGAGGATTTTTTTTTAAAAATCTTTGACTGCATTAAATGATTTAGAATCTCATAGATACATTTTATAAAAAAAGATTAAGATTTTTTTAACAATTTTTTTTGGTCAAATCGATTGGAAAAAAAAAATAACTAGAAGAATATATATTACTGCAAAGTCTATAAAAAAAGGGCTAAAAACAACAATAAAATAATGTGCTAACCTAAGGAAATAGAAAACATATTAGGATAGATTATTAAAAAATAATAATAAAAATTAAAAAACCAAGTACTATAATAATGCAACTAGTAAATGACAAAATACTAGTCAAACTAAGTAAGACAATACTTTACTATCTATTAACTTTTTATTTTAATACGTGTGTTTTACACTATCTTATTTAAGGTTATATCCTTGATAAACTAAAGTCGTGTGTTATCCTGTCTTACACCTCTCCCCTAATATTTCTTTGGTGTACCCTTTCCTCTCCTTGTATCCTATATAACAAATCCTTCGCACCTTCGTGCATTTACGCGTCTCCTATTCACATGTCAAATCATATCTCAATCTTTCCTCAATTTGTCCATCACGTATGACACACTCATTATATCTCGAATATCCTCATTTCTAATCTTATCGTTCCTAGTATTATCACACATTTACCTCAACATCCTCCTCTTTGCAACATGCATATTCTGAACATGCTTTTATGTTTTGACCGTACCTTTTTATCACACAAGACTTCAGAGACAAACCTCTACTTTATTCTCACCACACCAATATGATTTGTGATATCATCATCAATATTATTATGCAGTTTTTATTCATCATTTGCTCGATATATTCAATTTGTCATTTTTTTTTTCTTATTTGCTAGATAATTTATCTGTTCAATAAAAAAAATACTTTTTATTCTTTAAATTTCTCATATAAATTTAACTATATATATAAATCTTTTTTAGAATAATCAATTATCTCCCTTTAATATAAGTAGATAAATTTCCTCTTCTTAAATTTTGTACAATTTTTAAAGTACATGACGTTTGGAATTCCTAAATTAACATTCATTTTCAAATAATATTAACCTATTGAGCTGAAATGACATTTAAAACAATAAAGGATGATATTAATTAAGTTGCTAACAAAAATATTTTTTCTCAAAAAAATATAGTTTACAGCACATCGAACAAAATCTTTGTCTATATATAAGATTGTAGGCGCTAAAACAGTTGGAATATCTTGATGATAGATAGTTAGGTGTCACTTAAAGGTGGAGATATTAAAATTGGATTATTACAGATAACCAACTATAAATTATTACTCTTTTAGAATATATACACTCCATCAATCTCAATAATATTTTTTTTTCACAATACTTCTTAATAATTAGAGAGTTAATAATTTGAACTATTATTCTTTTGTTTGAGATATAATTTGAGGTTTTTATAATCATCAAACAACGATTATATCCTTAAGAAAACTATTCATTCCTAAAAAATAAATACTTTAAAAGAATAAAACTCTTTAATAATTTCTTTATTTAAATAAGAATTAAATTGAAGAACATTATTGGGTCTGCTTCTTCTTGATCATGTGAAATACTATTTGATTCAAAATAAAATGAAAAATTAAACTGAGAAGTGCTAAATGGCCAGAAAATTTAAAAATTTTAATATTTTGTCTTGAAATGAAGAAAATACAAGTAACTGACTTTGTCTTGAATTTCTAAAATGATAAATACTAATCTATAATATAACTATTTTATTAATTTCGAGGCGATAAATATTTAAGACTAAGAGAGTGATAAATTAACCAACAAGATAAAGTTCAGTCAAATTACTAAAATTTTTCGAGAGGAAGAAAATAAAACACCTTAATAATTAATTTCACATTTTGAGGAGGTGTCATAAATGAAAGTGTAATTAAAAAAATGATTTTGACTTTCTAAAATTAGGAATCAATGGATCCCGTTTGTAAGGTTTCACATGACATGGATAAACAAACCCTAAATTACTTGTTATCAAAGGAAAAAAATTAAAACCATCCACTGAAAATTAAAACTTATTAAGGACGGTCTGAACTATATATTAAACATATAATTGTAATTAATTAAGCAACACTATGATCGATAGGCCACATGAAAACTAACTACATATATAATTAAACGAGACGATTAATTCATTATATTATAAATATGTGCCATGTGCTCACTTGCTCTTAAACCAACTCCCCACATCGTTAATTATTATTATTATTAATCTTCTTGTAAGTAGAGTTAACAATGAACCTAACATTTTCGATTTCTGCGTTGTATAACAAAAATTATACTAGTATTTTTTAAATGTATACATTTAATGTTATACCATCTTGATGGGATAAAATTGAAGAGCATGCATGTATCATTTGGGATTCCACGTAAAATGTTGTGCAAGTTGGCAACAACATACTTATATGGCAATTGACAACGTAACGACCCCTTTTGTTTAAATGACCCTTCTCTAATTAAGATATTCATTTTTATTTTTGCCCTTTTGAAATTAATAATTAGGATGCTTAGTCTTAAATAATACTATAATATTGTTATAATCGTTATGATCATTTATAGCGTTAGGAGATCAAATTATACTCATGATTTATATAGAAGCACATTTGTCCATATATAGCAGGCTAGCGGATCAACTTATCCTCCGGGGCGGAGCCACCTAATTGAGGTTTAAATTTTTAATTAAAAATTATACTTTACATATAATTAAAAAATATATATTTTTTTATAAATATAATTAATTATTTTCAATTAAAATTTAAATTTACTTATAAAGTTTAATTTTTATTTTAAATAAAAATTCTGAGTTCGTTTTTAAATTGGTCAAGCTCTGCTTCTCTCCATCCCAAAAGCATACTAATTGGGAAACTAGAATTATTAAAACCATGGAATGTATATAGAGGGCCAGGGGCGGCACCTCGGTTTTAGAGTTAAATAAATAATTAATCTATGTTCAACCCAAAATGTTATATATAAAAGAGGAATTTTCACGTATAACAAACAAAAAAATTATATTTATATGTTATAGCAAAGTTTGCATAATTACGCTCCATAGCAAACACAAAAATTGTATGAATCATATATATATATAAAGTTGAAGCAAATGTATAAAACGAAGTGTATTAAAATAAGAAAAGAAAGACACTTGGAACAGAGAACTGTATAAAAACAAAGTGTGTTAAATGAATTATATTATTATAGTGTGAGAGAATTGATATGTACAATTTAATTTGTATAAAATGAGAACAGAGAGAAAGACAAAAGGAGATTGACACGAAATATACAATGAATTAGAATTGTATAAAACGAGAAAGAGAGAAATTAGATACCAATTTGAAAAGTGTATAAAACGAGAGAAAGAGAGAAAGACAAAAAAAACTGGGGCAGGGGAGTTATTTTCATGTTAAATTATAAGTGTCTATAGGAGAACATATATTGTTACTTGCATGTGTATATACAATTTTCTCACATTTTATACAAAACAGAAACGCAAAATTTATCTATTGCTTCTGTTGTATAAGTGGAAAGGCGTGTTGGAGGGTGACGAGCGAGATTTGAAGGTGGCAAGCGAATCGGAAAGAGGGAAAAAGAGGGGAACAAAAATATATGTAATACCATTTTCTCTGCTTTATACAAGTAGAAACAATTTTTAACACTTGTGTTTGTATAAAAGTGAGGACTCCAACTTGCGAGCGAGAGATTGGAGGCGACAGGAGCGTAGCGGACGAGAATTTGGGAGATAGGCGCCTGACAATTTTTCGCAAAGTTGCTATGGAGCACAATTAAATCAAAACCCTAGCTTATTCATTTATTTTAGGTTATTAATTTGCTATTTTACAATTTTCTATAAAAATAGAATATAATATTAGGAAAACACCCAAAAAGGATGTAGTCAGAAAATTTCCAAAATTTGGTCAGAATTATATATTATTTATGTTATTTTATATTTATTACCCTTTTATTTAAAGAATGAAAAAACATCACTTTATTTTAATTTTCTGATTAAATTTTGATCAAACTTTCGAATTATTTAGCACTTCACATAATATTATACTACTACGTATTACTATTAGTTGAAAAAAGGAAAAAATAAAAGATATTAAGCTGCCAGGTGCAGTGCTTCTAACATGGTATCTAGATGACTAATTACACTGTTAATATTTTATTACTCTGTTCCATTCTTCTAAAAATAATTTATTTAAAACATTTTTTTTATATTCTAGAAAACAAGATAATCTTTTTCCAATTTTGTCACGATCCAAAACGGGCCGCGACTGGCACCCACACTTACCCTCCTATGTGAGCGAACCAACCAATTCAATTCCCAACGTTTCAATATAATATCAACAGAAAGTAATGCGGAAGACTTAAACTCATTAATGAAAATCGATTAAATAACTTATAAAAACTCAATACTATTTATTCCCCAAAACCTGGGACGTCATCACCACAGAACACTATGATCAAAAGTTACTAAAACTAAGAGTTATTCTAAGAAGCGATAAAAAAAAGAAACGCTAGCAGCCGGAACTTCAAGGCATCAAGACATGGGAAGAAGATTCGTCCAAGCTAGAAGCATTAGCTCACCCTGAGAATCAGGTGTATGAATGAAGACTGGCTAGAGTTGTGGTTGAGTTGTGAAGACGCGTATGTTGACTGCACTCCACATAAAACAAAGAAAGAAAAATACACGTAGGGGTCAGTACAAAACAACAGAGAGTACTGAGTACGGTATCATCGGCCAAACGCAAATAGAAAAACACGTAGAGGAAAACAGTATATTAGCAATAATATCATAAATCAACAGAACAATACTCCCACTGTAGCAACCAACAAGTTCTAGACTCATTAATAAGCACCGCCAAGGTTACCCCATGAGGACTAAGCCTCAATGCCCATACCCATTTGGAATTAGGTTCATTAGATTGGGTAGATTAACATCTTTCAAGATTCATTATGTTTATTCCGTTGGTCGGTCACGCGTGACACTACGATTCCCCCTAATTCTACGTTGTCTGGTTCGTGACACCCGTTCCACTAATTCTACGTGTCGGTTCGTTGACACCGTTCCACTAAATTATACGTGTCGGTTCGTGACACCCGATCCCCTAATACTAAGTGTCGGTTCGGACCAACCCGATTCCCATAATTTCTACAGTCAGGTTGTGACACTCAGGATCCACTAATTATACGATGTCGGTTCGTGACACCGTTCCACTAAATCTGAATCACTTTAGTTAATTCAAGCCTTCTTTTATACCAAGGCATCATCAAATTCGCATTAACAAGGCGGATTAGGATTTTTTTCAAGATTAAGATTCAATAGCTTCATCATGCTTATTTTATCACATGTATAATCACCATTCATACAAGCATACAATTAAGCATATAGAAAGGGTTTACCATACTACCAATACATATCATCCGCTATTAAGAGTTACTTACGGAATAGCCATAAAACCATAACCTACCTCACCGAAGAATTCGTGATCACGCAAGCTAATCTTCAAAAGTCTGTGCTTCCTCTTAGTTCGTTTCTCCCTCTCCTCGCTGTTCTTTCTAGTTTATATTCAAAACCCTTTTATTTTTACCCTAATAACATATAATTGAAGTATAAAAGGAGTCGGCAATAATAATCACTAATTAACTTAAGGTTTACTCTTTAACCCCAAGTAATTAGACTTATAACATGAACCCACTACTGTATAATTAAAGCAGGAAAATAGTCCAAACACGCCCCTTACCTTAAATTACTAACAGAAAATCGACCCCCCGGGCCTGGGATTACGCAAGCCTGTTACGGCCGTCGCGCCTGCGACGGGTCAGTCCGGCTGCTCGTCACAGAGTTCAGAGACTGAATTCACTGAATGGCCTTGGACGGTCCGTTCTGCCCACGACGTTCCGTCCTGCCATTCAGTTCGTGCGTTCAGAGAGTCGCTATCAGTACCAAAATTCTAAATTCTAAGTGTTTTGGAACGAGACCCTCACGACGGTCGTCGCGCCCCCATGACAGTTCGTCGTGGGGGTCCGTCGACTCAGCCAGTTTTCCAGAAATAAAATCTGCTGCTCAAACTACTAAACAGGTCGTTACAAATTTTTATCCTAATTTTAATAAATGTGTTGAAAGAAAAAAAAATTAAAATAAAGATTTAAGAAATAAATTAGAATGGTTTAATTCGTGTAATTTTTAATTAATACTTTTTAAGAGGAAAACGGATAAAGAGAAATACAAGCTAGTAGAATTAAATCAGTATATAATATAAGGTTGTTTGAAACGGCTTTAATATCCATATTATAGAATTGACTTTGTAATAAATTGTAGAGGAAGGAATAAAATCAGAAGGGAATTAAATGAGGTGAGCCACATTATTATTATTCCTTGTTAGTAGAGTTTTTTTGTTCACGTTCTTTTCCATGTGATAAACCTAAAAATGGGATCTTCAACATGATATAATTAGTTATAATTAATATCTCCACCAAATTCTCTTTACAATAATCTTCTGCCTCCTACTTTTTAGTATCTGTTTTAAAATACAAGGATTGTATTCGAGATTAAAATATTAATATTTTTTGTCGAATGGGGCTTGACTGAAGGTTGGCTCCGCCTATGCTTACCAACGATTCTGATTTGGTATCCAACTCTCCACCTCAACCTAAAACTAGACACCCGACACTGATCCCAACCTCGACTCTCGAATCCAACGTTGGACCAGACTCCTGATCCAACGTCCTAGGATCAAACTTTTGACCCCATGACTCCCAACTCCCCAACCCCCGACCCTACCCGAGATAGATTCCCAAGAACATAATCCATGAATCGATTCTCAATTCCTAACACGAAACACAACTTTTAACCCCGCAACTTGGGACCCGACTCCCAACCATGATCCTAGCCTGGTATCCGTCTCTCGGCACCCTATGTGAAACCTGACTCGTGAGATCTTAATACCCACTAATCGACTTCGAACTCTCGACTCTGACTCTGACTTTGGGCTTGACTTGCGAAACCTGACCCAACCCAATTCTCGAGTCCGAGACTTAACTTTCTTAACTTCGATTACCTGAATCACAACCTGAGATATGACCTTGACCCAAGATATGACCTCGACCCGACCTCAATCACAATTTGCAACTAGAAATTCAACTTGACCTCGACCCCTATCACGACTCAAAAACTTACCTGACTTAACCTCAACTTAGAGTTGACCTCGGCTGTTAGCTCAAAGTCGAATCTCCGATCTCAATTATATTCAAGATCAAGTTTTAGATTAGGTATTGAATCAACATCAAATCCCAAGTTGTGGATGAGACGTTATGATTAGACCAGAATCAAGTCGAGGATCAAGTTTTTAAGGCGGGATTATCGTCAAGGCTAGGTCGAGTCCAAAGTTGAGATTAGAATCATATATCAAATCTATGTTGGGGTCAGATTAGATCTTGGATCTAGACTGGGGTTTGGGTTCGTATATATTAGAGGGTAGGGTCTTGGATCTATACTGGGGTTTTGGTCCATATATATTAAAGGGTAGGGTCTTGGATCTAGACTGGGGTTTAGGTCCGTATATATTAAAGTGTAGGGGCTAACTCGAAGTGTCATAGTATTATTTCCAAATTATAAGTAAATGTTACTGAAACAATTTTTTCTTACTAACCAAACAACATAAAATAATTAAAGAAATCAACTTACTTTTTAGAAAAATATCTCTAAGATTTTGTAAAAAATATTTTCTTTGGTGTTAAATAGGAGTAATATGTAGCCATTTTAACAACTTCAAAAAGGGGTAACGGAGAAATATATTGGTACATAGATGGATACACTTAGAGGAAAGACAAATTGGCAGATGATAGTGCTAATGATTGTTACTATATACTCCATTTATCAAGAGAAAAATAACAATAAAAAAACAAAACAAAATATGGAAACAAATATTCCATGAATATAATTAAGAGCAAATCAATAAATGAAGGATTTAGTGAGTCACAATAGATATCTAAACAAGAAAACGTTTCTATAATGAGGATTCTCTAAATCTTTCACCACTTATATTTTTTTCTAATAGATTTGCTAAGATTTCTTCTACTTATTTTAATTTCATTCTTAAGATTAAACTTTAATTAATTTCTCTAATAATAATTTTTTGTACTAAGGTTCTCAATTCTCATGGTGCCATGTGATCCACCTTTTTCAATGGAACCAATTACATGATTTTAGATGGAGAAAGTGAATCTTAATATTCCCTGCCTGCCCCTCTCACCTCACTAAACTCTACATTTTGTTTCAACTACTACTTAAATTACTTATAAGAAGATAATTTGACTAATAATTTATCTTATTAGTTTTGGTTTTTCTTATTATTAAAATAATAATTATTTTTAGTAAGCATAACAGCCGAATAGAATAAATACATAATTGTGTATTGAATTAATGGAGATTCCAAACAAAGTTCATTCAAATTTCAAAGCTATGTTAGACCAAAAGAAATTAAAAGGGCAATTTTGTATTTTCTCCTTTTTCCTCAATATCCTTCATTTTCCTCAATGATTGAAATTGCCAACTTATGTATAATACTCTATCTGTTACAGTTTACGTAACATATTCGGATATTAAAATTTAAATAAGTTTATTTTGTTTTAAATTTACCCGTCCTAATCAGATTCAAAACTTAAATAAGTATTTTTATTATAATTTTTTATATTTATTTTAAATATTTTGTGATTTATAATATTTTTTATGTAGTTTATCAATATATAAATTTCAATACAAAAAAATTAAAGATTTCATTCCAAAATTTAGATTAAATTTAAACTGTTTAACTCTCAAAAAACGAAAAATATCGGAATAATAGTTGACATTAGTATATATACTAGGTTGGTTGAATAATTCTGGAATTTCTGTTGGTGAAATGACTAATGAGTAGGGAAATATAAATAACAAATCATTTAACAATATTATGCATTAATTAATTTTTGGGGTGGAGAGAGAATAAAGTAGTATTCATGTATTAAAATGAACCTAACTCCATAATTAATAGTATGCCTTTGAAGCACCATTTATAGGAGATAATACTTGGCTAGAAGTTGACCAAGAGGAAATTTTTAGACCAATGAAGAAGACCTTGATTTGTAGGGTTACCCAAATAATTAATCATGATTATCACAATAATTAATTACTATTTATGTGGTGGGATGGAGATGGAACTCTACTACTTAAGAGGTGGCATGCCATCATATAGATAATTCAAGCATTAATAAATCTTTCCATCACTTATTAAATTCATTATGGATCCTTAATCACATATACTAATTATTTATTAGGGAGTAAAGTAACCTGTGTCAAACATTCCAATTAATTAATTATGCTAAACAGTTTCTATTTTCTTGGTTTATATGGATTTTGTCTGAATATTACTTACATTCTACTGCCAATGCTTCTTCCTCCCTTCCACGAAAGTACCTTTTGGTGGCTTCACACAAAATCTAATTTTCAGTTTAAAAACAAAGAAAATCTATACTTCTAGGGAAAAACTATAGTATAACTATAACCTTGCATAGTTGCATATAATCAATAACCACCCTCAACTCAAAATTACATGTTAAATGGATGTAATTCAGTCGTATACAAATATAGTGATTTTAATAAGGTTGGGGTCGAATCTCAAAGAAAATAAGAAAAATATTACTCTCTCCGTTTAAAAGAATGTCTCTATTTTTTTTTAGTTTGTTTAAAAAAGAATTAACTCCTTTTCTTTTTTTGGCAACACTTTAACTTTCACATTCCACGTGGCATGTTTAAAATCACAAGATTAAAAGATATTTTGGTACATTTAACATAACTTTAATTTATAATCATAAGATTAAAAAATCTTCTTTCTTCTCTTAAACTCCGTTCCAAGTCAAACTAAGTCAATCTTTTTTAAACGAGGGAGTACAAATTAGATGAATAATAATAAATTGACAGTTTGATTTCTATTCGTAAAAGGAGATTGTTTTTTAAAAAAAAACTCTAAAATTGCATAATTAACTTTGAGTTTTAGATATAAAATTAAAGAAAGGATAATGCTAAATGGCCAGAACTGAGCGAGAAATTTAAAAACTTTATGATATATTTGAAATAAGTTGCATTGTTTATTATTATTGGTCCTTAGTAATAGGGATGGTCGAGAGAGTTTGGGTAATAAATAAATTCTTGAGATCACAAATTTAAAAGTATATTTTTTTTTATACTTAATTGTATTATGCAACATAAATTGACAAAGGAGGAATAATTACTACTCTAATATATTAGGAGAGTAGATAGCTATTGGTGTTGAACTTTTTTTTGTTATTTTAAGGATAGTTTTAGTTAGGTGGAACCTTCAAAAGAACAATTAATGGGATATTATTTTTGTGCAAAATTAGCTAGGGAGGGAATGTATGTTGTACAAAAATCCAAATCACTTCTTTATAAAAAATGGTGGGCACTAGGTAGTACTTTTAACTAGAACTAGAAAATCAGTGGCACTGCTAAAAGCTAAGTGGATCTTAGCTAAGATATTTGGAACTTGTTTCTTAATTATTACTTTACCTTTTGCCCAACCAAGAATATCAGAGTTGGCACCTCAACTTCCAAGAAGTGTACTAATGTTCTATTCTTAAATTAAAGAGAACCACACAAGAAGTTACTTTCAGTCTCAAATTATTTGTCACAATTTCTAAAAGTAATTTCATTGTATCAAATTATTTGTAAAATTAAAAGCTTAAGACAAATTATAAAACTAAAATTTTCAACATTTTACCCTTACTAGTAGCTGTACAGAAAGAGATTAAAGAAATATTCGTTGAAAAGATACGATATTTTAAGACATAAATAATGATAAATAGTCAAAATTTTAACTTAATCAATAATCTCTTAAAAAATTGTGTAAAAGAAAAATACGACAAATAATTTGAGACAATAGCAATACTGAATATGTGTGTGTGAATTATTGCTATGATTTTCTAAACAAAAAAATAATAATCTACATTCTAACTTTATCTAAACGCGTGAGCAAACTCATCATAGGTTTCATCAAAAGTATACACTTTTGTGTGTGTGTTTGAATAATAAATTTACAAATTCTTTTGTTTTGCGGTGTTAATTCTTTTATTAAATTAAAATTGTTATTATTATTTATTGGATATAAAATAGGAATAATTAGAGATATTTTTACCAACACGCCGTTGCCTCGTAAAGCAGACCTACAAAAAGAAAGTTATGGGGTTAAACAAGTTATATCTACGTCCAAAAGAATTAATTTTAACTTTACGTGTAATATTATATTTTTTTTTAAAAAAAAATTATAATTGGAAAAAACACCTTTTGGTCACAAAATTTGATAAGAATAGTAAAATCGTGCACACTACGTGTATGGTACCGTTGTTAATGTTGATGCTTGGTAAAGTTTAATAGCTTTAATTAAAATAAAAAAAGGATCAATTTACTTTAAAATAAAAAGTATATTATAGATTTTTTAAATTTTTGATCATTTAACATTACCCTTTATAATTTAATTATATAGACCATATCCTAACATTTTTGTATTAATTAAATTATTTGTAATGATACAAGAACGTAATTAAATCAAATCGTGTGTATTATTACATGGTTAAGATGGTATATTTCATATATCTCAAAAATTGATCCTTGTTTGAGTTATTTCCCATTCAAGTATACTTCTAAACCTCTTTGACTAATATTGACTGATCATTCAAGAGGTAATTGACCATAGTCCTCTATACACTTGCAATCAAATTGTAATTATATTGTATATGCTTTTGACATATTTGAACGAATACAATTCTAAAGAATATGCATGTAGTTAAATTTTCATATGAAACATTAATATGTAATTGACATACATAAAACTTAAGACAAAATAACCAAAAAATAATTTTATATTTTTTTCTATGATATGAAAAATAACAATTTTACTATAAGTAGTAATATTGGGAGGGAAACTAATGGGGATAAACGAAACAACACATATCCCCATTATATGGTGCATGGTATTTCCTACTATATATTATATAATATATACTCTTTTTTTGTGTATTATATTATGTTTATGAGTTGTGGCTTTTTTGGGGTTCAGTCGCCGGCCCAAGTATGATGAAATGTTACTATGCTGATTCCAAAGCCATTTCTTTCTTTCCCTTTTTTCAACTTATAATATAATATAAAGAAGTAATGCTTATTTAAAACCTTATTATAAGAATACAAAATACAAATGCCAAACCCCAGCTCCCAATCCTAGCTATCATAAAAAGCAGTGATTAATTCATATATATACTAGTACCAAGGCCTAGTGCACATGCTTCCCTCTTCTTTCCAATTAAACCATGCATTATTTTTATATATAATATGCATGGTGGCCTACAACTATATATCATTTCTATACTCTCTCTCTATATATATTATAGCTCCCTTCATAATAATATTGTTTTAAGGATTTATTTTTAATTGTATCGTAATCACTTATAAGTTCAAATTAATTTGAATTCGCTTCGAATATGATTTATCAAAAGGAAATAAAAATTTCCATTGGCGAATGAGCAACACATTACGGGCTATGATTCAGTCAGACTCAATAGTTTGAGAAAATCATGTATTCATCTTAAAAGTTATTATTATCATAAATTATTAAATACTACTAATTTAGAACCTAATATCTTAAAATGACTGAAATCATGAATCATAAGACTTAAACTCTGTCTCCATACGTTGCGATAAGGGAAAAGATCTTATCCATTTGTTCCATCACAATTCACATTCTTTAGTGGTATATATACTTTAAGGTTTAAGTCATATATATACAAAATTTTGTTGATAATATTTAGTATAAACTACAACTTCTACCAAGAAAAAGGATAAACTCATGTGATCATATATAAGAAATTTACTATTATATTTTCATACATGATCAAGCTTGTGATTAAGTGTTACGTACCTATTGTGGTAGGCTAATTTCAGCTTGTTAGCAAAAATTCAAAATTGATGAAACCCCTATAAAGCATACAAGTGAATTGAGTGCCTCAACATGTAATCAATCTTGTTGGCAAAATTAGTAATGTACGTACTTGAAAAATATTTTTATTACTTTAATTAATTAATTACTAGTGGTGATGAGCAATATCATAATTACCAACTATAAACCCTACGTACTTTCTTTTGAGTTATTAGCATGGAATGATGACGCGTGTTAACACTAAAACCAAGATTAAGGCTGCTTAATGGTGTTGTGGATCAATATTAACCTTACACATGAAAAGTAATTAAGCATGCCATCCATCCAACTTAATTATAATATAAATTTAACAGTACATGCAGTGAATACAGGTTAATTAGACTGTAAATATTTTTAAATTTAATCACCATGTGATTGGCATTATTACAAAGTGTTTTGAACTTAAAAACAGAAATAGGTTTGAGGCTCTCTCCGTTGTATTGACATCGAACACACCTTTTCATGTTGTTTTTTTACTTTCATTATTCTCAAGTACTTAACTGGTTAATGGAACGTTTCTTATTAAAGTGTTCGTTTGTTCACTTTTATGGACATTAATAAAGTATATTTTCACTTAAGTTTAATAAAAAAAAGTCAGTTGTTGTGAATTTTATAAGGGTATAATTATAAATATGTGATCTTAACCCGGTTTCAACTGATAATCATGACATTAACTTTGAGTGTGCACAAGTAGACAATTAAACTTGTATAAAATTAAACAAATAGACACATTCATCCTACATAGCACCCTACACGACAGTTGTGTATCCTACATGTATTATGTCACGTAGAACACGTGTATCTATTTGTTTAATTATATACAAATTTAAATATCTAATTGTGCATGCACTTCCAAAGTTTGAGGACATAGTTATCAATTGAAACCAAGTTAAGAATCATGTTTATATATTGTCTTTTATAATTCGTGCAACATTAATTACTTGTTATCAAATTATTTCTCAAAGACCTAAGACTAGATGTATGTCAATTAATATAAGTATTATGATAAAATACTCAATTTGATCATTATTTTTAATATTCAAAGTGATTAAATAAAAGTAAACTAATGAAATAGTAATTTGTAGCTAGAATAAACATAACTTTGCCCAAGTAATAGGTTAATAGCGACCTATTGTCACAATGTAACTTTTAATAATTGTGTTTAGAGTTATTTATCAATAAGAGTTGTAGTGAAGTGCTAAATATTCTTTTATTTTTAATTTTTAATTAGAGATCTCAAGTTTGAGTCCCCTTTGTCGGAAAGCGCTTTATCTCACCAATATGAGTAACTTTCCAACGAATCTAAATTTAATATCAAATATCGAGTGAGAAATAAAAAAAACCTCATTTCATATCTAGATTTTATAGTACATATTTACTTTATATAATTTTCTGGAAGAATATATTTCTCATTATTAGTGATAATGTTATTATGTAATATAATGGTGTCAGCTCACGTACCTTCTTTTGCTCCCTTTGTTCATTTCCTTTTTGTCTATAACATTGGACGAATAAAGTTTTATTGATACACTTTATGTAATCAAATTTTCTTAAAACTATATACTACATGTGACACATTTTTTATTACAACTATAAATTAAAACTTAAAATTCAGTTTTATTCTCTCCTTCTCATGGTACTTACTAATAAACAATGTTTACTTCTAATCGACTATTCTATGACAGAACGATATTTTCCTCACCAACGTTGTATTTCATGGGAAAAAAAGAAAAAGAAAACATCATATGTATTAAGTAGGATGTTTTTAATTTTTTGTGTTTGTTTTAGGGAAGTATTAGGCTGGCAGAGAATGGGGCAATTTGTGTGAGGAAACAGCCTTACAAGTTATAAGTCGTAAGTCATTTGCCCAGGCAGGCCCCCTTTTCTCTATTTTCTTTTTCTAAATCTTTATGATAGTACTTTGTGTGGGGTGGGGTGAGGGGTAGGGGACTCTCTTTTTTTGGTCCCTACTGAGGTGATGTGTTATCCCCCACTAGCCATATCATATCCATGTGGTCATCCTACTCACCCTCTTCTCTCTGCCAGCTAAGCTTTGTTCACTCTTCGTTCGTTTAAATTTGTTTGTTTGATATTAAATTGTTTGTGATTATGAGATTTTAATAATTTATTATGGCTAAAAATAAAGTAAAATAAATAAATTGAAACGGAAAGATTAGGATGATATTTCTGTTATCTTTAGTGGGGCTTCTATGGGGACCCTCAGAATCAACACCTCATTATTATTCTCTATAATTCTCTTAAATAATAATGGTGCTAGTAACACTTTTAGTTAAAATAGTGAAAGAATTGGTATATGAATTCGTATAAAAAGTGAATTAATTATTGGTTTTTTTCTAAAAGTGAATACCCCCCATTTCATGTTATTTGAGTTTGTTTAATTTAATATCTAATTTATAAGAAAGATTGATTTTTAAAATTTGTTGTCTAAAAAATTATAGATATTTGTGTTACTATAAACTATTTCAGATAAAATAAATATTTTAAAGTTAATTTGTTATTTAAATATGAAAATATATCATTTTTTTTAAAATCGACTAAAAAATATATGATATAAATTAGAAAAAAATTAATTAAGAAATTTTTAAGGCTAAATATGCTTATAAAATATTTAAAAATGAGTTTTTAAATAAAGCTAAAGAGAAAAAGAAAGGAAATATGTGGAAAAAATAGAAAGGATCAATGCTACCCCATCCTTTTACTTTCAATTGTTATGGTTATCTAAGTATTTTGATTAATATTTTATGATATATATTTTATTATATTGATGCGCAAAAAGTTATAGTTTATTATATTTTTCGTAGAGTTTTTAAGTATCTAAATTTTTTTTATTTAAAATATCGATTTAATTTAATTTTAAAAATTAATCAAATTAACTTTTAAAAAAATGCAAATAACAATTAAAAGTATACTGAGAGAGAAATTTCTAACTAACTACATATTCCCATTAACAAGAAGCTTTTTCCATTACTAATTATTCTCAAAGTTGGATCCATCGAATTCATACTATCAAATTATGGAAGAAGTAACTGTCATATTAATCATAACAGGAATATTAATTATTGAACTATATTAAAATACAACAACATCTTCGATTGTTAGAAATTTTATGAAAATGTTAGTAAAACGTAAACGTAGATATTAGGAAATTAAACATGCCATGGTCGGTCCAACAATGATTACTTAGTTTATACACTTGTAATTACATACTATTGGTTAACCCCCCACACCCCCATACTAAAATCAAAGTGTATTATTTTAATAATTTAATGACTTTATCTTATGATTTGAGAATTGACCCCTCTAAAAGCATTAACTTCCCACCACCAATCACATGCAACCTTACTTAGTGTCATTGCCCAAACACTTGTATATAAACACCTCTCCCCTCTCATTTCTCTTCAAACTATTCTCTCATTACAACAAACAAAAAAAAGAAAAAAGAAATTCTACTACTACAAGTTTTAAAAAAAATATTTTGTCTAACAAGAAAAATGTTTAGTTTTCAGAAACGAGACGTTCGAGGCGGCGATTGTGGGTGGGGTAAATGGCCTGTTTATTGTTGGTGCTGACGTCCTCAGATTAGCTGTTGGAGGCTTGTTGAAAGAAGCAAGAAGAAGCATTGTACCTTGTGTTATATTGGAACGATCTGATTGCATTGCTTCGTTATGGCAAAAAAGAACTTACGATCGATTAAAGCTTCATCTTCCGAAGCAATTTTGTCAATTGCCTAAATTTCCATTCCCAGAACATTACCCCGAGTATCCTTCTAAGAGACAATTCATCGAATACCTTGAATCATATGCCAAACAATTTGATTTAACTCCACAATTTAATGAATGCGTTCAATCTGCTAAATACGATGAGTTTTGTCGATTATGGAGGGTGAAGACTGTTTCAGCTGATGGAGCTGAGGTTGAGTATATTTGTCAATGGCTTGTTGTTGCTACTGGGGAGAATGCGGAGAGAGTGGTGCCTGAAATTGATGGATTGAAGGAGTTTGGTGGGGAAGTCATTCATGCTTGTGATTATAAGTCTGGTGAGAAATTCAGGGGGAAGAAAGTGGTGGTGGTTGGTTGTGGAAATTCAGGGATGGAAGTATCACTTGATCTTTGTAACCATGATGCTCAACCATCAATGGTGTGTCGTAGTGCGGTAAGTTATTAATAATGTGTATATTCACTCACACGTAAAACAATTTATCTTATTAAGATTTCTAATAATGTTTTATTTTTTGTGATATCCAGGTTCATGTTTTGCCAAGAGAGATATTTGGAAAATCAACATTTGAGCTAGCTATGTTGTTGATGACATGGCTACCACTTTGGCTAGTTGACAAGATTTTACTGATTTTGACATGGTTTATTCTTGGTGACATTGAGAAATATGGACTAAAAAGGCCATCCATTGGACCATTACAACTCAAAAACAGTCAAGGGAAAACCCCTGTTCTTGACATTGGTGCTTTGGAGAAAATCAGAGCTGGGAAAGTTAAAGTTATTCCTGGAATCAAGAAGTTTTCATGTGGCACCGTTGAACTTGTCACTGGTGAAAAACTTGAAGTCGATTCAGTCGTTCTTGCTACTGGCTACTGCAGCAATGTTCCATATTGGCTACAGGTGAGAAAATGTTCTATTCCAAAGTTTCTAAGGAGAAATATAATCTTGAAAAGTTGACTAATGATATTTTTCGCTCTCTGTGTTAACAGGAAAGTGAATTTTTTTCAAAGAATGGTTACCCAAAAGCACAATTTCCTAATAACTGGAAGGGAAAATCTGGCTTATATGCAGTTGGATTTACAAAGAGAGGGCTAGCTGGTGCTTCTGCTGATGCTATTAGAATTGCTAAAGATATTGGCAAAGTACACAAAGAAGATCTCAAGCAAAAGAAGCAAAAAGTTCCAACACACAGACGTTGCATCTCAACCTTTTAATGAAAATTCAACCTAACCTATGTTGCTCGTACTTTGATTAAATATGAGACGAGTGCGGCATCAAAAGTCATAAAAGAAAGAAGAAAAAAATTCCCTTCTCTTTTTTAACTCAAGGGGGAATATTTATTAAAAGAAAGAGATGTAAAATAATTGTGTAAAAAATAAAAACATATAACAAAAAAAGCAGAAGAAGATAACCATAGGTTTGAGCCCTCTCCAAAAAGGCCCAAGTTTTGCTACAGTTTGGGCATTTTGTATTCAAGGATGTAGAGGCTATTTAGTTACCTCTTTTTCTTTTATTTTGTATTGACATTTTATATATACACACTTGTACAATCACTACTGATCAATTCATTTCAATGACAATATTCCTTTATGAGTTTAACTCAATCATTTACTGCAAATCGATATTGTTATATGTGTGATGTTTTTATCTAACGATACGATTGGGAGATAAAAACGATTAAGTTTGCCAAGATTGAAAGAAAAGAAAATCTATAATTGCCAATATATTTGAGAAAATGACACTTTAATTTGTCCTTTTTGTGCATACTTAGCTTAAAGGGAGTTGATAAAGTATGTTGTTGTAGTTTTACAAAAGGAATTATATTGTACTACTTCTCAAGAAGTCTCATTCAGTAGAGTTAATGTTTTCCCAGTTTTGATAGCAACCACTCATTTTTTAGGTACACACAAGTACTTGGATGATATGTCTAGTTACATTTAGTTTAAAAGTTTTTGGTTTAAATTACTCTCATCAAATTGTTCAATTTTATCATTCATTGCACTACTTTTGGTCTATTATGTCTATATTAGTAGTAAATAAGTGAGTAGCATTTTGTTTTTGTCCTTGCAATTGAGAAGTGGACTCCAAGCGTCCATATCCTTCCAAAACAAAAGGTGCAAATTTATCTATCGGCGGAATCACGTTCTTCACTAAAGGACTTGAGATATGAAGAAATAAACATGAGAATAGGTTGAGGTGGTATAATTTGCATCTACTATATATAAAATAATAATTTTAATCATATATAAACAATATAATTTTCTATCAAAGGAGGTTCGGATGAACCCTTTCCATCCTACCTAACTCCAACCTAAATTTATATATCCCCCAAGTTTCACTATGGTTAAAACTATCCTGATCAAGTTAAAGCTTATCTGTGGCCAAGCGCAAAAATAAGGCCTCCCTCCCCCCCCACCCAAATGTAGGAGTAGAATCGAGCTGGAGTAAAATTGGTCAAATTATTGCATGGGGAAATTACCATTTGAACAAAATTTTAGTGTCTG
This sequence comes from Solanum habrochaites, assembly GCA_027704765.1. Lineage (NCBI taxonomy): Eukaryota > Viridiplantae > Streptophyta > Magnoliopsida > Solanales > Solanaceae > Solanum > Solanum habrochaites. The sequence continues at coordinate 65,383,736 of JAKWJA010002497.1, read as the reverse complement.
ATGTGTATTGACCCCATTATATACTCTCTTTCTCCATATTTAATTGTCTACTTTGAAATAATGGACAAGTAAGCTTAAGCATCAAAATTAATAATGTAAAACTTTTATTCAATATAATATAATACAACTTAAATCCTATTTAATGTAACATGACTTTGTGAAAAAAAATTCAAATGAATCTCATAATTAGTTCCCTTATAAACCTCAATTTTTTCTTTAGGAGTCATGTGCAATCACTAATTCCATTTCTTTGTGATCATCTTGTAATGGTAAGTGGTTCCTTGAATTGATGACAAATCAAACTTGTTAAGATATGAAGAACTAATTGTATTTGTATTAATTTGTAGGTAAGAAAAGGAATAGTCCAAGTGTGATTGTTAACCAACTTGCCAATGATTAATAGCATTTAAGCAAAAGATTAATAGGCCTTCTACATGGAACTAAAGATTTGACATATTTCATACATCTCACTCATATCATAATTATTATTATTCCCTTACTAATTTTTATTCCAAATGCACATTGCTTTCATTCTCTTAATAATGATGGATCATTTATATCATTATAAACTATGGTTTGACTTAACTTTTATATTCATAAATAAACTAGCTAGCTACCATCAACTCTTTGTTTCTAGCACATGGACTACTGACTCATACCCTTTGGTTAAAATTTAGCATTACTATGAATTATTAATTACTTTATATATTTTAAATTAATTTAACATATTTATTTTTTGAGAGTCAAATAATTTAAGTTTGATAAAAAAATTTATGGAAGAATTTTTAATTTTTTTAATTGAAATTTAAATATTTGCAAACTACATAAAAAGTACTATAAGTCATAGAGGTGTGCACACTACAACAAATGTCGCTAAAGGCTTTAGGGACATATACAAAGAGTAACAATTGCCGCTAAAAATACATATTTTCTTAATTGCCACTAATTATCATTTTTGTTGCAGTGACATTCAGTTTGATTTTGTACTATTCAACTTGGTTTTTTCGGATTTGATTTTGAAGAAGTGTAACCTAATCGAGCCAAATAAATTTGATTTTTTTTCTCCTTTTGATTTGGATTTTTCGGGTTCTGTCAATAATAAAAAACATAACCAAAGTTATATTTGCAATTTGAAATGTATATGATTCAATTTTTTTTCCAAACCAAACCGAAAAACTAAACGACTTAAATTATTAATCCAAAATCAAACCAAAAAGTCAATCCAAATTAGCATTCACTTCAATTTGATTTTTTGATTTAATCCTAATAGTGCACACTCCCTAATAGCCACGATAATTGACAATTTAAATTATTTAAAAGATATGTAAAATATTTACGATCGATACCTATTTCCCCTTCCACCCAACATTTTTTTTTCTAAAAAAACATCAAATTCATCCCTAATGGCGTCGCCCCGCCCGGACTCGAACGCGGAGAACCTTCAGTGTGTTTAGACTGACGTGATAACACCAACTACACCACGCACACACTTGACATAACTCGAATTAACGTAATACACAGACATTTCCAACCGTGTTTTGGATAAACCTTTCCCCCCTCATATTTTGTAGGTCAAAACGAAAGTTATAGTTCGCTCAATTAGTTCATATTCATAAGTAAAAGTCTGAAAATAATAAAATATATATAAATCTTATTTCTATATTGTAAATTCGATAGAGTTCTTGCTCAAGTTAAGCATAACAAAATTTCTTATATATGAAAAAGAAATACACTAGTAAATTAGTCGGTAGACATATAGAAAATAATGGAGAAAAATCATGTAGCAATAACAAATAATAACGATAATCAAAACAAATGAAACATCGTGTAATAAATAATAAAATCAAAGAACAAGATAATAAGAGTAAAAATAGTAACAAGGAAAATCTGATCACAACGATTGACTACCTAATAAGTTTCTGTCCTACTTCTTGATCTCCTTATCCTCTTATGTAGGATTATAATCACGATTAGGTGTGTACATGACCGGATTGGTTTGGGTTTTTCAAATATCAAATCAAATATTTTGTGTACGGATTTTTTAATTTATAAACCAAACCAAACCAATAAAACTCGAGTTTTTCAACTTCAGGTTTTTTCGGGTTTCCTCGAACTTTAAGGGTTTCTTCGATAAAGTATTCATACAAACATATAATTTACTTATACTTCAAATATTTCTTTAGTCCTACCAAAATGTAACTATCTAAGTTATTTCTCAAGAAACAAGAAAAACTATAGGATATGATTAATGACACTAAAATATCTAACAAAAGCTAATACAATTGCGTAAATAAAATATTACAAATGATAATCATAATGAAATTGTCATAATTTAAAGTACTAATTTATGCTAAAAAGAATAAGTTTAGTAAGTATTAGTGACATGACTAATATTAAAAGAAAGTAAAATTAGATCAAGAAATCAGGTATTTTAATTGTTCATTATGTCAAAACTAAAAACTAATATTCAAATATTAATTGTCCCTTCTAGTGTTGAATTGATTCTTTTTGCTTAGTGTTGATTTAATTTTTATTTAAACGTTATATAATTACCAATATTGTGGGACTATGATTTTTATATATTCATTAAGATTCGAACTTCCAAACGTGAGAATAAATATAATCACATATAAAAAATATGAAAAGTATTAGAGATATTTAAATATTATATCAAAGAAAGTATTTTTACGTGTAAAATAAATTTTTTAAAAAATTATAAATATAATGTCGGGTTGATTGGTCTAGGGTTTTTTTTTTTAGTTGAAACCAAACCAATCCAAACATAGTCGAATTTTGTTTTCAACACCAAACCAAGTCAAACCAAACCACTAGTCGAGTTTTTTTTTTAAGTTTAACTCGATTTACAATTTAATTCAATTTTCAATTTAATTTTATACACCCCTAATTACAATAAAGCTACAAATATATCATATTAAGTCAACACCTTAACACCCAACGTAGATACAAAATGTTGAAGTTGTCGTAGGCCTCCCTAGCCGCCGAGAAATTCCTACCACATTTTAATAGTAACGTTTCATTTTGTTTTGACATATATTAATGCATAGAAGTTGCCTTGTCTCTATTTTACCAACACAAACTTAGTAAAATCCAAGAAATCATTTAGTCAAATACAATCTAATGTAGAAAAAAAAAATGCAATCTAACATTTAACCAATAAATACAAGGAAATAATAATACCCCCTATATGGGAATGCTTCTTTGAAAAATGTTGTTTTTGGATAAATTAAATATATTGCAAGAAAAATTGCATATTTTTCTATGGCTTGGACCTTTTCACTCGAGAACTCTAAGGGAAAATTCTCATTTTATGTGACACCCTTTTCTTTTTAATTCGTCTCAAAAAGAATGTTACCTTATTATAACTAAAAATTATTTAACTCCAGAATTTCTATGATTTACAATCAGACAAATATCTAAAAATTATTTTAAATTACAATTTTTTTTAAAAAGAATTTCTCTTAAACACTATACCATATCGAACGGTATCACGTAAAGTACATAAACTATAGAGGAGTTCATAAACACTGTTTTTATTTTTTTGTTGAAAAAGAAAAGGAGAAAAGATAGCGAGAACAAGTCACATGGTGTAATTGAATATTAATGCGGATTCGGGTTTTGATGGCCCATATATGTTTAGTAATAGCACGTTCTATAAACAGAGACCCCAAAATCTCACTGCAAATTACTTTACAGCTAGAAATGTACGTCCATATATATTTGGTATATTGTTTCATCACTTATATGTATATTTATCTATCACATTGTTTTCTTCTTCTTTGTTTCTTCAATTTCAGACATCCCTTACCATATTACCACATGGGTAGGACACTTCTCACTTTCTCCTTATCCTCCGCTCGTTCACCGATATATATATTAATCACGATATAATAATATTTTATCTCAAGGAAAAAATATGTATACATATTTAAGGATAAATTACTTATATACACATGTTTAATTTCTTTATTCTCTATTTTCCCCTACCTTTTTAAAATATTATTTAAATCCCTTCTTTCTCTTAATTCTAAAAATACTATTAGATCAAATACTTAATCAGCCAAAGTCCCATTCACCACTCCCTTTTTCGGCTCCTATTTTCTCTCCCTAATTCCCTCCATAATTTTTTAGTAGTTACAAAAATTCACATTTGATGTTCAAAAAAAGTTTAAACTAAACCATACTACAAAATAAATAATTATAACAATTTCGCTTTTTGTTCCTTTTTAAATCTACCAAAATGAAAATTTAATCTAACCAAAAATAAAATTAAATTAAACAGGAGTATTTCCTCTTTAATGTAATCCTATACGGCTATGGGTTATGTAAATACTTTCTTATTAACTTTAGTAGGGCTGATCTTATAGTTTTGAATTTATTAACTTGTTAGTCATACCATTTTTTTTTAGGAATGCAAGCGTCACAACCAGGACACTAGTTTTTGCAATTATATGTGTAAATAAATTATTTTTAGTACTCCATAATAATGTTACCGTGTAGGATACTTTAATTATAAAAATTATAAATTTAAATAAAAAATTAAACCGGTACATAATATTGTACGATTTTTTCTCACAACCTTTCAAGTATAAATTTCCTCCCAATTGGTCTTACATTAACTAGCATTTTAATAATATTCAATTCATTTTGTTTCTTAATAATGTATAATTTTTGTTTCAAACACTTCGATACATTACAATTAAGTGTATCATGTTTAAACTTTTAGTTTGGATACATAACCCTAATTCAGTTTTGATACTTGATACAAAATTTTTACCAAATTGTATCATTTTATCACGTATCTAGCTACCTGTGTTATTTATATCTACTTATTCAAATTTGAAACGATATGTATCTGTACAAATATCTTTTGATACCTAAACTTTGTGTTATGTATCCCACAACAATACAAAAAAAAGCTATTTGAAGCATTTATCATTTCCTTGTTCACTCCACAAATCTCTCTATTGTTAGTCACAAAAATCTTGGATAGTAATTTTCCTCCATTTTTACGTTTGAAATTCAGCAATTAGTCCTCTTTTTTGTAGGTTTAGATCTTTTAATAGACAAAAAGTTTTAAAAGTATAAATTATAAATCTTTACATTTTAGAATTCTCGCCAAATGATGATAAAAGAAAAAAGTAGACTTCAAATTTCAACAGCTAAATATGTATTAGAACAAAGAGTTAATAGTCTTAGTATCTTAATCTGGTGTATAAGTAATATAATATTTATATACTTTTTCCATAAATTTGAGTTGGTTAAGGCTCCTAAACAACTAACTTTACTCATTCCTTGAAACTGATTAGGTATTCTTGTATTATAATTTACTCTTCTCGTTTTCTCATAATATATTGGTTTCATTTTTCCCAAAATTCATTGTTCTAACATTTTCCTTTTTTTCTGATATTTTCATAATCAAATTTCTTTTCTTAATAGTTTGGTGTTTGTTATTTCTAAATTGATAACTTAATTCGTGATTTTTTTAAATCATTTATAAATACACTTATTTCATTTCACATACATCCTTCTTTTCACAACTTTATTGTATCAATACATTATTTCAACTACAAAATGATACATTAGTAAGTTATAACAATCTTTTAAAAGGCGAACAATACAATACACATATCAAATTACATAAGAATAATAACAGTATGTACATGCGCTAATTTTTTAGATATGATACATAAATCCTAATTTATACTTAATGTATCAATTCATGCAACTACAAACGGTAATGTATAGACCCTCCAATCTAACATCTTATGGCAACAATTATTTATATTTTACTGTATCTTGCATCATACAATGTATCGATATAAACGCGATACATAATAGTAATGTATCATGCACTATTTTTTTTAGATATAATACGTAAATTCGAATATTATACTGATATATCAATTACAGGCAACTACCAACCGCACATAAGTTATCATCTTAAATCTAACATCTATGTACAATTATTTCTTTAATGTATCTAGTAATAATACATCCCTATCCAATTTAAACAAGATACATAGATAGTAAAAATGCTAATACAAAGATTTCATGATGTATTTCTCAATTTTTGGACAATTTGAATAAAAATTGAAAGGATCTTCAAATAAACTAGGAGACTAGTTTTGAATAAAAATTTTCAATAATTTTGCACTCAAAATGAAAGGATCTTCTTCGCTGAACTAGTAGAAGAACGAACCGGAATCTTAAATTTTCAATTCAAATTGAAAGGATCTTCGATAAACTACTTCAGATTCAAAAGGATATCGTTTGTCCACCAAACAATTCCATCCTTTTTTTATCTTCATACTCACCCTCGCTTATCCAAATTTTCAAACAAAAATTTTTTGAATCAAATCTGAAGGGTTTTCCTTCTTTTAAACGTAGGAAGCCAATTTGAATTTTAAATTTCTTTTCATTCTATTAGACTTTTCCTGAAGCAAAAGCGAATTTGATGTTCTTACTAATGTCATCTAACACTAAAAGATGGCTCGAGAAATGTTCTTACTAATTTCATCGAACCAACAAAGATGGACTATAGAATGAAAGGTTGATGTGAGGAAAAGGAATGAGTTGTGCATGAAATAAAATTTGGCAGAAGAAAATTTATTAATGGAAAAGAAATCACAGGCTGTAAATATGCTCGAACGATACCGGCAAACAACAAAAAGTGTAATTTAGGAATTTTAATTAATTTTAAGATTTTTGTTCCTTTTTTAGCGCAACAAAATTTTTTTCTTGTATCAGCATTAATAGTATCTGATGTGGCTTGTGTATCTGGAAGTTATAAATTTTAATGGATTATTGTAATTATAAAAAAATAGGGATGAAGTGTACTTTCCTTTTTACACTATAATTTTATGTAAGTTATACCTTTAATGATTTGGTGTTACATTTTAAATATCATAAAAGTATATTACATGTCACATTATAGTATCCTGTATGTCTATTGATGGACGTGATATTTGTGCCTCTTTTTACTTTCATCAATTGTGGATGAAAGGGGTCATTAGTTTTTGGTGTAACTTATGTAACCACACTCTTCATTTTCATATATTTTCTATATTTATGTCTTGTAACTTATTTAACATTTGATACCAATTCATTTAACAACTTTACTACCTACTATCTTCCGAGTCACTTGCCCTAAGAATTCATCAACTATAAATAGTGTGGTGTTTCCTTGTTTGTTTAGAGAGAAAAAAAACAACAAGAGAACGTACAATGAAATATATGAGAAAAATGAGTAGTATTTAGTATGTTTATATTGAAATTAGGTGTATAGTGAAAGAGAGGTTGAGACAAAAATAATATTCGAAGTCTTCAACTATATTCACTATATACAAAGAGATTATTATATGTTGGAGGAGGTGGTCTTTTTGGTGATTTTTGTACTCTTCAATAAGTCGATTGCTTTGAGTTCTACATATTGGTTGGCTGTTGATCTTGGAGTAACAAGTCACTAGTATTAATTGTTGAATCGGTGTAGATTATGCCGTATGGGCTTTAACCCTTAAGATTCAAGATTCCGTTGCCTCACCCTCAGATTTATTTTGTACTGTTTGTTCATGTTTTTTGTTTAACTGTACTTTATTGTGGGATTGTGGTATATTACACCAACAATTTTAAGGAGATTCATGTTTTGTGTTACAATTTGAAAAATGCGGATATCAAGATCAGGGATCGCAACATCATTTCTCTGCTCAAAACGTCGCTCTAAATTCAAAGATTGAAGAGAAGACGGTGGTACGGTAAAAGTTTTTTTCTACTGCCGCACAAGTGGAGAAAAGTAAAAGAAAAAAAAATTACCTAGTATTTTCATGAATAAAAGTGAATCTACTGTTCAATGAAAAAAATGATGTGGAATTCTTGAAATAGTGGGGTTTATGAAATGGAGGAAGAAAAAAACATCATTGAATTGATTTTTTTTTTTGCATCTTTGAAAAATGCTCAAAGATTTTCAAATGCATATATATTAATTATGGAATAAATCGACATGTTATTTATTTGGAATAATATGATGATTTTCCATCTTAACATGAGAGTTCTAAATAAATTAAGAAAACCATTTTGAGTAGTCATTAACATGAATTTATGGTGAGATAAATTCATTCTTAAATGAAAAAATACATAAAACATGTGATGAATTTTTTCCTTGTCCAACCACATAATATGGAAATGAATTGTGAAATGCAACTTTTTTGTTGGGTTGAAAGTCTTGCAACTCCTTTTGGATTCAATTGTGTGAAAAGTTGGACAAATAAAATAATGGAGTTATGCTAGTACAATAAAAATATGAGCTAGGTGCTAACAATTTGACTTGATGTTGTGTTTGGTAAGTACAATGTACTTTGAGGTACAACGCAAAACTAGATGAGAAAAATCTGGTGTATTTGGTTGGATAATGAAAAACAATTACTTTTGCTATCTCGCTTTGAGGTTGAAGTAAATAATAAATAAATTAAACTTCAACAAGTAATTTGAAACACTTTATTTTGAGCTTTTTTTTTATTTTGATTAAATGTGAAATGCATCAAGATAGTGGGTTTGAATCCAAAATCGTTATGATAACGATAAATTTAAGACTCAAAAACACAATATTGTGAAATCATCTTGATCATTGGTATAACCATCCAATGTTAGTGTGTTAGACTTGGATAATCTTGCAGATTCATGAACTAAGGACCTAATCAGTAAAGAGTAGAAGCCATCGAGGGGGATGAAATGGAAGCTCATCAAATTCCTGAGTCATATATGAGAAACCCAACTTGGGACTAGAGATCTTAAGCCAGTTCAACGGAAAACGAATCATATGATCTGTTGGTAAATGCCTACTTTTTAATTTTATTCAATCTCTATCGATGTGAGTGTATTTATCCTATAATTATTTGTGGAGGTTGAGTCTTTAAACTCTTAATGAAAGTTTGTATCTCGCATGAGTGGGGTGTCAAATTATAGAAGAACCCTTGACAGATTTCACCTATGTGAGTGTGAAAGTAAGTCTCTTTCTATGAGAATGAGTTTTTTCTCAAAAACACTCATGAAACCGGGATAAGACAAGGCTGTAACGTGTTGGCTATTAAAGCTTATGTCAACACCTTAATTATTGGGTGTAAGCAGTAATTATTTATTTTCCTTAAGCAGTCATAGTTCAAATTTGAGACCACTACTGACTCTGGAATAGAGGTTATTGTTTTACTAAGTGAAGGTCCAATGCAGAGCACACCTTCATTATGCATAATAGTTTACCTTCAACTAAGTTGTGAAAAATTCTCTTATCTTAATATTAAAATGAGTGGGGGATTGTTGGTATGATATTTTAATATTAATAAAAGTATATTATATGTTGCACTATACATCATTTTATGTCTATTGATGAACATTATATTTGTGCCTTTTTACTCTCATCAATTGTGGAAGAAAGCGGTCGTTCGTTTTCGTAACTTATGTAACCACCAACTCTTCATTTCATCCATTATTCTAGATTTAATATTCTGTACCTTATGTAATATTTGAGCCATTCATTTAACAAATTTTACTACTCACTATCTTCTATTCATTTCATGCAGAATTCATGCAACTATAAAATAGGTGGTGTTTCCTGGTTTGGTGAGAGACAAACAAGCAACACCAGAGAAGTACAAGAAATTGTAGAAAAATATGATAGTAAATTTTATTATGTGTTTATATTGAAATTAGTGTATAGTAAAAGAGGAGTTGAGACAAATGAATAATAATTATAAGTCTTCAACTATATCACCATATATCAAGAGTAAATATGTTAAGGAAGATGTTTCTTTTTGTGGAACGTTGGACTCTCAACTAATCCCGGAGTGCTTGATTGTACATGGTGTCGACTGTTGTATCCTGGAGGAAGACAAGTCAAGAGTATTACTGTTGAATCTGTAGATTATGCCGCGCGGACTTGATTTCCCCTTAAAGATACGATATCATCCGTGCACTCAGCCATAAAGACTTGTTTTTACTTTTTATTCATTTTATTTCAACTGTATTTATTATTATATTTGTGGATAGTACACCAACATTTTATTACACTTAGTGTTACACTAATAACTCAATAAATTGTGATGTGTGTTTTAATTAAACTATTACTGTTTTAAAATCATTAATATTGTTTGTAACTATTGTGATTTTTACTATTGTTTGTGTTAACTAGCATAATATAAAAAAAAGAGGCAACTTACAAAATACTATATTTATAGGGGTTATGAAGTTTTAAATTAAATAGCTATAAATATGTTATTACTAGAACTGACTACACTTTATGTCATTTCTAGTTGTTCATGTGTTGTATTAATTTTTTGTTAATTATTATTATTTTCTAAAGTGATATACAATGCACTGAATAAGGTATCATATGTTACCACTTACCATACTGCAAGTGCCAACCTTTTATGATGTTCTAATCACTCAAATTTTATTACTAAATTACACACAACTAATAATTCCTATTGCATCATTCTCTATTTATTAACATATACAATCAGTTGAATTTTATATTCCTAAATACAATGATTCACTCAAATACAAACTATAAAAGGTATTCATAAAGTTTTGAATATAAAACAGTATTCATGTTTTTTTCTTGTTGTTTTTTTACATACGTTTTTTATTTTTTCTTTATTTATACACAATCAGATTGTCATTAAATACTAATAAGAAAATCTATAACTTGTACAATTAGCCATATAAATACTTTGAATTCCAATTGGGTTTCTTTTATCAAATCAGTATTAATTATCAAGGAATACAAGTAATTATAAATTTAAGTTTATTAATCCATACAAACAAGGTAATAGTAACCTTTTACATATGATACAAAAAATTTTGAAAAAACTGAATCACAAACTTGTTGAAACCAAAAAAATGCAATACTCCCAATATATTATACATATGAACTACATTGTTGTTTTTAAACATAATCAAAAGAAAAAATACTAGAGTTGTATGTAAAAAGATGCTAAGTATTTAACTATATAAAAAAGATTGAAAAACCAACAAACATCGCTCCTATTTTTGGTGAAGTTTTTTCTATAATACTTGAGGCTTGATTCCAAATTAATGTACTTATTTAAATCAATATAGTATTGAGTATCAACTATACCTTGTATTGCCTTAATAACATTGGATAAGTTACTGATGTTTCAACTATAACTTGTATTCACAACTCACCAATTGTCTTGTATTACCATACAATTATCTATGTATCTAAGTCTTATACTATATACAAATTTGAAAAACAAAAAAATTCTCTCTCTACACTCTCTGCTAACAACGATAACTAACGGCTCCACTGAACTGCGGGTATTCCCTACACTCCATAACATAGACCACCGAGAATCTCTCATTGGTGCGCCTGGACAAGAAAATGGATCCAACATTAAAGGTGACACTCTTCGCAAGAATATATGCAATTTCGTCAAGGAAAGAAAAGTATATGAGCAATATAAATTTCATGAAAAAGAAATTTCAATCAAAAACCTATGATATTAGATGCATTTAAATAAAATTTCATAAAAAATGAGGAGAAAAATCAGTTAGAAAATACCTTATAATGAATTCAAATCACAAAAATCGCTCCTAGAATCATACAAAAAGATCTTGAATTGGAAGAAATTTGAGGAAAAAAATATGTATAGTAGCAATATTGATGAAAGAGAAGGTATTTATGAGGACACATTAATTTGATTGTAATAATAACTTTTCTATTTAATAATTTATATACTCTATATATATATATCTAATATATCTCTCTCACTCCTCCTCTCTCTCTACTCGGCTCTATCTTCTATCCTCTCTCTCTCTCTCTCTACGATATCATTCATCAATACTAACTTTATTTTATTTATTTTTATTGTACATCCTTCCCTTTGCTATTTACGACTAGTCTAATTCCTATACCATCAACCAATAAATGTAGCTATTTTAATGAATGTATCTTGCTGTTGGCCATCTTCTGTATCCCGGGAAGTTTTTTCCTACAACAGTACCATATGCCATTTAAGGAATATATAATTCCAGTTACAAATATACTTTTAAAAATGTATTACTTATAACGATTATTTATTTTGTATTTCTTGAGTTATAGCCGCTCAAGTTAAAAATTTATTTATGAAAATCAATTACAATCTAATTTACTATTAATTAATCTTTCTGTAGATTTTACTTTTCTTATTACAGTTACCTTTATAAAAACTACTTCTTTAAGTTTTTAGTTTATTAATTATGTAATTTTACAATTACCTTTTTAAACTAAAATTTTAATTTACACATTTTTAGGGATTTAAATTTATCATCTTCCTTGTTTACCGTTACCCAATCACCCGTACCCCAATCACAGCTCACCCCGTCACAAGCCAATCGCACGTTACACCACTTTCTACGCCTCACACCATCCCACTTCAATCTTTCTCAACACCCCACAATCAAAATATCATCAATCGTTCATCCAATTACTCCCCAACTCCAAAATCGTTCATTACCGTCGTTTCAATCTCCACAATGTCGAAGAAACAAACTGGAACACTCCATAAAAGTCTCAATTTATTGAGGGGACTTCATCCGATGAATTTCATGCTCATTCGTTTGATATTTTGTCTCAAACTCAATCGAAAAATCTGTTGAAAAAAGCGACATGTAGTGTTGTTCAATCGAAGGCTCAAAAGGAGAAAAAAAACAATGAAAATAAAAGAGGGTATCAGAAGAAGAGAAAGAAGAGGAAGGGGAAAATTGTTGAAACCCCTTCCAAATTTGAATCTGTTCTTGTTGATAATACAAAAAAGAAAATCAAAAAAATCAATAAATGTTGAAGTTGGTCAATCGAACATCAACAAAAAGGGAGGATCGGAGATATCACCTCCAAAAACAAGTTAAAAAATGGTTAAGGTAAGTAATATATTTAACTTAAAGTTTGAGTAAAATATTCTATGTATGTGAGTATATTTCTTGAGTTTAAAGTCACAGTGTAAATTTTTGACAATTATAGTATTTAATAGTATTTATGTGAAGATTTATTAATTGTTGTATTAGTATTGTATGACCTGTGTATGAATTGATGTATGAATTAAAGTATAAACTGATGTAGTTATAGTAAATGTTCTATGTATGTAAGTATATTTTTTGAGTTGTAAAGTCACAGTGCAGATTTTTGACAACCGTAGTATTTAATAGTATTTATTTGAATTCTATATGAATTGATGTTATTAATTTTTGTATCAGTATTGTATGAACTGAGTATGAATTGAATTATGAACTGATATAGGTTGAGTAAAATGTTCTATGTATGTGAGTATATTTTTTGTTGTAAAATCACAGTGTAGATTTTTGACAATCATAATATTCTATATAATTGATATATGTATTGTTGTATTTAGATATGATTTGTGTATGAATTGATGTATGTATTGAAGTATGAATTCATGTATTAATATTTTATAAATTGTACATGAAATGATGTATTTATTTTTGTATGATTTGTGTATGAACTGTTGTGGTTGTTTCTTGATTTGTCAGTGTATGAAGTATTTAACTAATATTTCTTGTATACATTTTTTGTTATCAATTGTGTATTAAATTGGTTGTCACACCCCTATTTTCCTCTCAAAATTGAATTGCTTGTTTTGAAAGAAAAGAGTTTTTCCAATTAAGTACATTTCAAAAGAATTTTTTATGTGCATAGTCGGGTCACTTGAATTGAGTTTTGTGTTTCAAGTCACCTTGATTTACATCCCTATAAAACGTAAGTTTTGACTCGTTTATATTTATGGTCACAAATCAAAAATCAGTAAGAAACCATTATTTGACCGAATGCAAGGTTTAGACACCCCTGCTCCCGTGGCTTCTAGCACGGTCGCTTTTGTCCACACCCAAAAACGAGTCGTGATTGCATCCACCCTTAACCTACCTAGGTTGACCGAAACCAAGAAATTCAAATCCAACATGTTACCAATTCAACTATGAATAATAAATATTGCGAAAGTCGCCAAATTTATTACTATCGTTTTCCAACCTGAAAGTCATCACCACAAGGACATCCTAATCTCTCTATTAAAGTCTAAGAAATATCGATACACTAAATAAAGATAAAATGGTATGTTACTAACAGTATAGCATCATGTCGTGAACCGCGATAATCCAACCGAGCTTGGCAATGGTCGCTCCCCTGTAACTTGATATGCGCGGAGGCTTGCTATAGCTTAGTGGAATCAGAAGTACAAGGTAAAACTCGCTGGCCTTTCATAAAAGGAAACAAAGAAGAAAAACAGTAGGGCTCAGTACGAGGCAACATTTACTGGTAAAAGTATCATCGGTCAACCCAAAATAGTAACCATAGACCATAAAAAAATAACTAGTATGAACTCAACTATAGCACTTAACAGGATGATAAACACAAACACAATGAACAATATCAACAACATTAAAGGTCAACTCGTATACGTCAATGATATAAATATCACACATGAGATCATGCCTCCAAACCAACCATTTTGGAGTTGAGTTCTTTGAGATTGAGTACTTCTTAATTCAACATGTTTTTCCCTTTAATTATATCGTGTCGGAACGTGACACTAGCCCGATCCATTATTTACACTACCGTTCTGGAACGTGACACCCTCGACCCCTAATACTAACGTTCGGAACTGACCCCTCCGATCCCCTAATCTACGTGTCGGAATGTGACACTCCGATCGCCCTAATACTACGTGTCGGACGTGACACCAATCCCCCTAATACTCAACCGTTTCGGAAACTGACACCCGATTCCTAATACTACGTGTCGTAATGTGACACCCACACCCGACCCTAATCCTACTTGGTCGGAACGTGAGCAAAAAAATCCAGAACCCGATCCCCTAATACTACGTGTCGGAACGTGACACCCGCTCCATTTATCTCATTTTTTAGTTCAATCCATGCCTTCTTATGTCAGGCTCATCTAGATAGAGATGGTTAGAGAAAATAAATTTCTACGGTCCCTCATGATTTGCAGACCAATCACAAAACCAACACATTCAAATCACACAATCACACAGTCAAGTACATAAGGAAACTTCACAATCTCAATTCAAGGCATATCAAATCACTATTAAGAGTTAACTATCAACTAAGCATAAACCAGAGCCTCTACCATCCACCGTAGAATCGAAGTCAATACTAGTCCTTCAATCATGCCTTTCCTTTCCTTATTGCCTGTCTCCGAAATTTCTCCAATCTATCAGTATATTTAACTTGTAACTGACAGTCTATAACCCTCAAATTTATTTAAATGTCTAGCCAGACCCCAAAAACTCATATAATTCTATAATCATTTACTGATATTTCACCTACGGGGTAAATCTTAGTTCCTCCAATATCTTACCTAATGATATTCAATTAATCGAATACACTTTATCTTTATTATCTATCTCAATATATCAATCTTTACTTTCTTATATCATAAACAAATTTTATAATATTAAATTAATAGAAGCAACTGGGTACTAACCATTATGTTGGGATGTTTTTGGTTTATTGTTTTGGCCGAATCTATACCCTCGCAGACATTCTTAATTTTCCACTAACATTAAACATTGAAGCCACTGGTCACGAGACAGTTGTACACATGCATAATGCTCTCTTTTTTTTCTCTATTTTAATGGCAACCATCTGCCATTACCGCTCACTTGCACAATAGTTGTTAACAATTGAAAGCCCACTGGTTCCGGAACCAGTGGCACACATGCCAAATCATCACTTAAAAATCAGATAGTTCTACAGAAACGTACCCCAAAAAAATATGCACGATTTTCTGTTGATGTTCCCGTAACTTTTCTTCGCTCCACCAAACCCGCTTTTCTCCGCTTCCCCTCTTTCTTTCTTTACAAGTATTTGTTACCTATTAATTATACTCATCTAATTTATAATAGTGATAAAAGTGACCCACTATTAAGTATAATATTATTTCTTAACCATTAACTAAATTAAATTAGTAAAAACTACCCCACTAATGTTCCTATTATAATTATGAATAGTTCAAAACACCACCTTAACTCTATCCGGAAAGTATTTTCTAACATAAAAATTTCTAGTCTCAAACCGCTAAATGGTTGTTTACAATAGATACCAATTTTCCCATCGTTCGTCTCGAACGATCAAAGGAAGGCAAGCAAGAAAGGGTAGTTGTCTCAAACGTTTCATTTCAAATAGTAGTACCACTTGGCCTTATATCAAAAGGTTAAACCAATCATTGAAGATCTACACCTTCCTCACAACAATGCTTAAATGGTCCATCTCACGACTCATAATGGATAATTCGAGGATGTATGTAAACTCAACTAACAACAAAACTATTTCTAATAATGGACTTTTCAACTGATCTGTTCGCTTTCTCCAACGATACGTGACACAAAACCCAGACCCATCTGAACAAATATTACTAACATAACCAAGATAAAAAATTTTTTAAAGCAAAAGTGCCTACACACCAAAGTGGGACGTTAACCATCCCGTACCACAACACTCATAATGCACAAACTATCACAAATCTTATCAGATTTCTTTTAGCAACACAATCTCATCACCAGCTTAGTGATGACACTATACTTTAGAAATCGATTACTCTTCAAGGAGAAGTCAACATATCTCTATCCTCCAGGGAAGACCAATATCAAGTAAACACCACAAGGGATATACTTCAAAATGCCTGAACCTCTAACATTACTCTTAGGGCCATTGTAGACTCTTCCTAGCAGCTCTTATATAATATTCTCATAAGCAGTTTGTGGCGTATAGAACTACTATATACATTAGCTATTCCAACACCCAATTCTAGTCATAATTAAAAATATCAAGTTTGCCTAATGATCCTACCCTATCAAGAGGACACAAGAGGACTTACATCCGATTCACCACTAGGAACATCAACCCATAGATGTGAAAACGCGTTGACTTAGAAACTGAATCATAACTCTAAATCACACACCGAATGGGAAGTAGTTGTTCCACGTAGAGTGTAGATAACCAAGTCGAATAACTTCCGATATATATATATATATATATATATATATATATATATATTTTTTCTCAATGAGTTTCCATCTCAAACATCTTTATTCATATGACTCCTATTCTTATTTTTCCACTATCCACAATCATCAATTTAGTCCCTATTATAATAATTGCCCACATACTTACTTTAATCGAACCCTACATCCACTTAAGTCGACACTATTAGTACGAACAAAACATCATAACCACATCGATCGATCTACCTTACTCCCCAACCACCATCATTAATCTATCTATTTAAGCATTTCCATGACAATTACGAGTTTTCATCAAGGCTACTAACATTATTTAACAATTGATAGTACCTTATCCATCATGATAAACTATTAAAAAACTATTTAAATCAAAACCAAAGATCAACTCACATCACTTCCACTATCATTCTTTAGCCCTTCTAAACCCTCACCTACCTATAGCCAATACTAGGAAGATTCTTGTCATCTCAAATTATTTATGTATCCTATTAGCTCATAACTCTTTCACCATTAAATATCTATGTAACCCTCTAATATTCTATGTAATACCCAGTCAATAGAGTAGTAGTATTCCACTCTAAATTCTTAATACCATGTAGAATTATCTTACACACCTTAGCATATTCTTAAAGTCATCTAGCCAATTTTGCAGCAATCTAACCCCCAGGTAAAATACGAATTCTTCATGCCTCATTGTTTTTGCAATCCAATATCAAAACTCAATATTTTAAAAAGTCTTGATATTCTAGGAAGATCTATATCAAACTACTTCAATCATCTCACCGTCTATCTCAACTCATAGCAAAATCCTACAACCATCAACTCCATACACCCAGTGGTTTAATACGAGAGGTTCCTTATTCCTTCAACTTTTTCTCAACTACTATCTCATGGTGCAAAATTCTATTCGATCTATTCGATCGACCCTTCAATATCTCAATATTCTTGTTTCTTTAGATCAACTCATCGATCTCGTCCTTTTAAACCAACAACCCTGACATTTTACTACTTCACATTCTAATCAAACTCAATAACTCGTCTTAGATCCTATTACCATCAACAGTATAAACTTTATGATCCAAACCTGCATAGTTCTTTCAATACCAAAATGCTTAATACCGATGCTCAATCATTTATTCCCTTACAAATTTATTTAAGCCAAAAATTCTAATCATATACTTTCATCCCAATTACAATTCCTCATGATTTTTATTTTCTATCATGCTCATTAACCTTTTATCACCATGAAGTGACCTTTTCCTCGATCTCCACTTAAACTTAGTATACATCAAATTCAAGGGACTAACCCAATTTAATGCACTTGTTTCTGCTAAATTCATTTACTTCACCCAGTATATCCACTGGACTTTTCTTTCCTATAAGTTTGTCATTTTTAGTATCAATCTACCTTTTGAAGCTTAAGATAAAATCGTCAGTACTCATTCATAACCCTCAAGATACATTTTCACACACCTACATGTGATTAATATTGTCCAAATACCACAACTAAATTTTTCTTTAAAATACATGCTCAACACTGAATTTTCCTTCCAATAATGTTCAATCTACGTTCCAGGTAGTAATAAACTAGATGGTTTCCAGTGAATGCACACGAAATCTATTATCTGACCACGTCGACAACTTTGTAACTCCTTTAGGTAATTAGTTTATTCATGACTTGACAATCGACGTATCTGTTTTTTCCAACTAACCTAGTTCCTAGTCCACAAAAGTCAACCGTGAATTCCGTTAGATACCTCACATAGAACAATCACATATCTGTCCCAGATTATCGACCCAAATATCCTCACATATTTCTACCCATTGACTAATTGCAAAACATATTATCGAATATGATTCATCACTCTAGACTAAAACAATTTGTTTTCACTCTTTATCAATTTCAATCACACAAATCACACACTTCCTAACTCTATCCCAGTAAGCATCGGATGACTTCTCTAATACCCCTCACTCGAGGAAGTCATAGCACAGCAGTGTTCTTATTTAAATTAATCGATAATTGACATACAGATATCACCACATTTTGCGATCGAGAAAATATATCTATTTTTAAGGACATTAATTTTTTTCTTAGTGTGTTAATTCCAATTTATAAACCTCTAGTAATACCATTATGCCAAAATAACGTGAAGAAGGTCAATACCAATTTGTATCACCTAGATACCAATTGACTCAAGTAAGTAGCACGAAAGAAAGAAAGAAAACGAACTTTCCAAGTCCTATACTCCGAAGAAAGTAAAGTCGTCCCCTTCCCGTTCCGCAAGCATCTACTAGCCTTGTCCCCTTGTGTGAAATCAACGAACCTAACGCTCTGAGACCAAGTTTTTCACGACCCAACACTAGTCGTGAGTGGCATCCACACTTAACTTATACCTAGGTGGACAACCAGAAATTCAAATCACAAACATGTACCAATAATTCCTATGAATACTAAATATTGCGTAAGCTCCCAAATTTATTAAACTATGGCTTCCCAAACCTGGAAGTCATCACAACAAGGACCTCTAAAATCTCCATTTAATGTTCTAAGAGATTCGATACACTAAAATACAGAATACAATGGTATGTTCCGAAGTATAGACATCATGGCGTGACCGATAGATTCACACGACTTTTGAATGGATAATCACCCTGTAACTTGAAAAATATGGCGGGAGGCTGGCTAGATCTGAGGGAAATAGATGTCATGGTACACTCGCTCCTGGCAATTTCATAAAATGAAAACAAAGAAGAAACAAGTAGGGGGGCTCAGTACAACGGCAACAAGTACTGAGTAAGTTCTATCTTTCCAACCCAAAATGTAACTAATATCAATAAATAATGTATGAACTCACTAAATAGCCCTTCACAGTGATAAACAACAAACACATGAACACGTATCAACAACATTAAAGTCAACCTCGTAAATAAGTCAATGATATCAAATTACACATGAGGACTCAGGCCTCCAAACAAGATTTGGGAGTTGAGTTCTTTGGAGTATTGAGTCCTTCCATTATTCAACATGTTTTTTCCTTTAATTTATCTGTGTCAGAACGTGACACTTCTATCTTATTTACTACCGTGTCGGAACGTGACACTCCGATCCCCTAATACTGACTTGTCGGAACGTGACACTCGCGATTCCCCTAATACTAAACGTGTCGGAACTTGACACTCCTATCCCCTAATACTACGTGTCGGAACTGACACCACCCCATCCCCTAATCCTACGTTCAACGTGACACCCAGATCCCCTAATACTCGTGTCGGAACGTTACCCCGCTCCATTTATCTCATTATTTTAGTTCCAATCCAGCCTCTTTATGTCAAGGGCGTCATCTTAGATAGAGAGGGTTAGCAGAAATAAATTCTACGGTCTCAGGTTCTACCAATCACAAACCACACATCTAATCACACATCACACAGTTCCAAGTATATAGAGAACTTCATCATATCATTCAGGCATATCAAATCACGATAGATTACTATCAATAATAGCATAAACCATACCTACCTCCACACCGGAAGAATCGAATTCAAGAAACCTAGTCCTATCAATGCCTTTCCTTTTCCTTATTGGCCTCCAACTTCTCCAATCTATCAGTATATGTTAAAACTTGTAAGCTGACGAGTTCTATAAACACTCAAATTTATTTCATGTCTACTAGCCTAGACCCAAAAACTCATATATTCTAAATCAATTTTAACTATAGTTCAAACCTCGGGTAATTTTAGTTTCCTCCAATATACTTAACCTTAAGAATATTATTATTAATACACTTTATAATTTAATTATCTATCCACTAGAATCGATATTTATTGTCTTATATCCATACAAAATTTTATAATCATAAAAATTAGGCCCCTGTTACGAACCAGTTGGCAAATCATAACCCTCGACGGACAATTTCTTAATTTCCCACTAACCTTAAACATTTGAAGCCCTGCTGGTAACGAGACCAGTGCACAATGCATAATTCTCTTTTTTTTCTCTAATTGTTAATGCAAACCAGCTGCACATTACCTCAATTCACAATATGTTGTAACAATTGAAGCACCTGGTCAGAGAACAGTGGCAACCCTGCATCATCACTTAAAAAATTCATAGTTAGCAGAAAACTAACCCCAAAAAAAATGCACGATGTCTGTTGATGTTCCCTGTCACTTTTCTTTTTTGCTCCCCTCCCGCTTATCTACCCCCGCTTCCCCTCTTTTCTTTACAATATTTGTTATCCTAATTATTATAACTCATAATAATTATAATCGTGATAAAATTGACCCCTCTTAATTATAATATTATTTCTTAACCTAAACTAAATTCAATTATAAAACTACCCCCCACTAATTTCTTAATATAATTATGAATAGTGCAAAAACACCCACTTACATCTATCGGAACGTATTTTCTAACATAAAATTTCTAGTGCTCAAACCGACTACATGGGTTGTTTACAAGCTTTTTGACTTTATGACTTAACGTAATTTTTTATGATATATTATTATTTAACTTAAAATAAAATATTATGTGCCCTCTGTCTTTGATTTATATTTGAAAATCTTTAAAATTATCATATTGTTTGATCTTTTTTTATATATGTTCATATAACTAAAATGATATATATGTGCATGATTAAATCAAACAAAGTAAGTAGAGATTCTTTATTTTTTTTCAATCATTATTTTCATTATTCATGTGTCTTTTCTTCGTGGTTTAAAACCTTTTCATTTTATTATTATTATTATTGTGTTTGTTTATACTCTCAAGGTTTTATTTGTTTTTTTATTAAACTTAATTTTTAAAAAGTTTTGACAAAGAAACTATTTCAGTAAAAAAAGTTCTTTCCTTTCAATGCATGTTTTTTTCTTAATATATTATTTTTATACTTTTTTTTCCTTTTTTTGTAATTATAATTCTTTCTCATGTTTTTTTAATAACTTTTCCTTTTTATTATTTTTTATTATTATTCTTATTTATTATTATTATTATTATTATTATTATGCTTTTCTTCCTGTTTATTTAAAATAATTTTTTACGTCAGTGGCCTTAAAGAAAATCTACAGAACTAAAATTAATATATTTACATACTAACACACATTTATTATTATAAAATTAACAGCTTTACTACTACTACACACTATTATCATTAATAAATTAAATATGCAAAAAATAAGAACAAATGAACAATAATTTTTTACTTAAGTATGAATAAACTATGGTGGTTATTTAATATAAGTTAGCCCAGGTTTGTTATACAATTCACACTAAATAATAAACTAGATAAAGGAATCTACAACACAATTTTGATTATGAATATGGGAAACTACTGCATCTACCAACGTATGTATTAAAAACCCACAGGTGAAATTTGACAACTTCAATAGATTGGCAAATCAATGCGTGTATATCATGACTAGTAACTTAATACAAATCAAATTTAAATGGTACCCATCTTGCGAAAATTCCTCCAAAAGAAAACACTCCGAATAAGGAACCACGACAACTCGAAACCACGAAAGTAAAACCCTCAACTTCAAAAACTTTTGTTTGTGAGGAGTGAAGCAAAATATGAAATAAATGTGAAGTATATTTGCGATTTTTTTTGTAGTGAGTTCTTCCCCTTTTGCGTGTGTATTTTTTTTTTATTTTCCTTTACACAGTTTTTTCTTCCCTCCTTTTCTTTTCATGTTTTTTTCCTCCTCTTTTTTGCTGATTTTTGTTCTTGAATTTCTGAAGTATTTTTCTTCTCTTTTCCTTTGTTAGTACCATTTTTCTTCTTTTTTCTCTTCTCCTCCCATTAATTAATTTATATATAGTGTGTATATGTGTGTACTGTGTAAGGAAAGAGTGGATTGTGGAATGATGTGTGGGTGAGTGGAGATAAATGTTGAATTGTGGGTGGATAATGGTGTGGTAATTTCTTTTAATTTTTTTTTTGCTATAACATAAATAATCTATTAATTAGAAAAATTAAATATCTAGATCAAAAAATATAAACAACTAAAATCACTAATTTCTTAAAACTTTGAATGAATAAATTACAATATACCTTAAAGTGTGATTTCTATTTTTTGTGATTTTCATATTTTTTAAATACACTTAATAACATCACGACTAAAGTCAAAATATTTATAAAAAATATTTAAGATCTAAAAAATCTATAAACTTACAATCGGTCAAAATTTACGTGTCTACATTGATATAACATATATTTTATAGGGAAAGAATGTACACACACATTTATCTTCATGTACTAACATGAATGTGTTCGCTGATATGTTGATTTTCCTCGGGTAAGAAAGGTTTCAAGAATTTCTTCAACAAACACCTTTTTTTTAATGAATTACATAACATAAGAATTCAATGTCAATTATTGCGTCATATTTTTCTTCTTGAATCTGAAAATGTCAGAGATGACATGTTTGTTTTGAACATCAATGGTACAAAATTACACTTTGAAATAAAGGAATTCGTCGCTATAACCGGGCTCAAATTTGGACAACTTTCTGAATTTGTTTTGGATCTGTCTATTCCAAATGGACTTATCCATGAATATTTCGGGAAAATGAACAAAGTCCCCAAGTCAGACTTCTTGCATAAGTTTAAACTGAAAAACTTTTTTGAGGATGATGACATTTTAAAAATCAGAATTCTATACTTCATTTCTTGATTTTTGACTGCTTCAGAGCCCACTAAAATAACCATTCCCAAATTGTATTTTGATTTAGTTGAGCCTGACGAGTATGTCAACTTTTCTTGGGGCAAGAGTGTTTTAAACTATTTCTAAAAGCGTGCCGTCGTAAGTTTCTCAAAAATCCTTCGTCATTCAAGTTCAGTCAGTTCCACATAGCCTTGCAAGTATATTTTATGAGTGTTGTCATCCTTTTGACAACACAATTTCTATCCATGCTTCAGATCGCACACCGTGTATCCTAAGCTGGAAGACAAAGAATGACATTATTTTTTTTGATGATTTGAAGAATACAATCTTCATAACACATGTCAATCGAGTCATTTTCTGTAACGACCTGTTTAGTCGTTTTGAGCAGCAGATTTTATTTCTGGAAGAACTGGCTGAGTTCGCTACTCGCACACCGATGAAACCGTCATGGGCACGACGAACCGTCGTGGGGTATCGTTCCAAAACCTTAGAATTAGAAATTTGGGTACTGAGATCGTCTCTCTGAACGTCACGACGGGTTTGGCAGGACGGAACCTCTCATTCATTGCCATGCCGTCACAGACCCTTGGTAAAAATCTAGCCTCTACTGAACTCTGTGACGGAAGCAGCAGGGACTGAACGTCTCAGGCACGACGGCCCGTCACAGACTCGGGTGGTGTATCCCATGCTGGGTCGGATTTCTATTAAATGTTTAAGGGGCGTTTTGGACTATTCCCTGCTTATATTAAAAAGTTAGTGGTTGAATATCAATAATCAATTAATTGAGGGTGTAAAGGATATAACCGTAAATTAATTATTGGTGTTTCTTTTTGTCATCTTTGATACTATAATATATGTTAATTAGGGTAAAAGAAAAGAGTTTTTGTATAATAAAAATATAAAACAAGAGAGATTGAGAAACTAACTGAGAATATACGCACGAAGAGGAAAGCACCCGCCCTTGAAGATTACTTCTTGACACGATTCTTCGGTGGAGGTTAGGTTTATGGTTTATCTATTTGTGTAGTAAAACTCTTAAGTGAATGTTGTATTGGGTAGTATTGCAACCTTCTATATGCTTAATTGTATGCTTGTATGACATGTGATACATAATTGTGAGGAGAATAAGCATGATGAATCTATTTATCCTACATCTTGAACACCCTAATCTGCCTGTATTTAATGAGATTGGATGCCTTGGTATAAAAGAAAAGAAGGCTTAATGAACTAAAGTGATGAGAGTAGTGGAACGATGTGTCAGAACCGACACGTAGAACATTAGTGGACTTGGGTGTCACCAACCGACACGTAGAATTCGGGTCGGGTGTCACGAACCGCACGTAGAATTAGGGACACAGTGTCACGAACCACACGTAGAATAGAGATCGGGTGTCACGAACCGACACGTAGAATGTATTGGGATCTGTGTTTCACGAACCGACGAGTAATATGGAAGCGGAGTGTCACGTAGCCCGACACGAGAGAATAACATAATTATCTTGAAAGATGTTAATAAATACCCTCAAACATAATGACCCTAATTTCCAAATGGTTTATGTGGGTTTTTTTTTTTGTTTTTGTTATGGCGGGGGGGCATGAGCCTTGTTCCTCATGGGTGGAACTGGCGGTTCTTACTTAATGAATTATAGAGACTTGTTGTTGCTACATGTTGGTATGTGTTTGATTTATATTATTGATAATATATTGTTTTCTATTTTGGGGGAGTTGGCCGATGATGTACCTACTCAGTACTTGTGTTTTGTATCCTGACCCCTACTTGTATGTTCTCCTCCCTTTCATTGTGGATGCAGCAAACGTGCCATCCATCTCACTCAGCCGCAACTCTAGCCATCTTCATCAAGCCAGATTTTCAGGGTGAAGTACTACCTGCTTTCTAGCTTGGACCTGGATCTTCCTCGTCAGGTTCTGATGCCTTGAGGATTCCTGCATGGACTAGCTTTTTTTCCTTATTTTAGCTGCTTAAATTACTCTTAGATTAGTAATTTGAGGATAGATGTTCTTGTGGTGATGATTCCATGCTTTTGGAATAAATAGTATTGGAGTTTTTTAAGTTATTTACTGATTTTTCATTAATGAGTTTTAAGTCTTCGCGCATTATATTTTGTTAATTTAATGGTTGAAACGTTGGAATTGGATGGTTTGGGTTCGCTCACATAGTAAGGGATAGTAGTGGTGCCAGTCGCGACCCGTTTTGGGTCGTGACATTTTCTAATGAATATTATTCAGTAATTATAAATTATTATCCTTTTTTATATAGTTTATAATTCTCACCTTTTTTTGCAGCACAAATTTTGTATTTTTACCGAACAAGAGTTAAATGCGATGGATTAAACCATTTTAAATCCATCTTCAAGTCATCATAATTCAGAAAATCATGGTGGTGAGCAAGGAACATAAAAAAATCATGGTACTGATTTTGAACAATAGTATATAGAGTTGAAGACAGAAATTGCGGAGGTATAAATAGAAAATTATGATTAAGATTGTTTTAAGATATTACATCAAACATATCAAACATTTTACTGTTTAATGACAAGTTAAGGCGCAGTTGAAAAAGCTGAAAGTTAATGTTAGTTTCCAATCAGATTTAAATTAATTTATATTCATTTTTGTATGTTTTATTTTATTTTTTTAATATATGTTTTTTCATCTATTGTTAAGGTTGACAAACATATGGCCGAAATAAAAATTTACGTCGATAACTCGACTAAGATGATAATTGAAGAGATTGTGTCGTCAAGAGATCAACTAACATCAAATGCACAACAACATGCATGGATCATTGTGTGTGCTGTGTATGAATATTGTTCGATCAAAGTATGTATTAGTTTTTGTGTAATGTGTATGACTCTGTGTATGAATTTATATGACCATAATAGTAAAAAAAATTATGATGTCCAAACACTGTACACATGTTGGATTAATATTGTGTGATTATGCATGTATTAAAAATGTATAAAACTTTATTTTTTTTATATATGTATGAATTATCAGGAAATTGTATACTCATGAAACTGTTTTTTTAAATGTCTTATGTTGGTTTAATTATGGTATTAATTTTGCTAAACAAAAAGACAATGAGAACATATTTACGTTGTTTAAAAACTTATATTAGGACGATGCCACTCAAAATGTTGATCAATCTGATAAAGCTCCAACGGATCAACCTTCCGTTTCAGTGGGTAAATATGTTAATATTTCAAAATTGATGGTGTGATTTAAATACTATTATGACATGTATTTTTACAAACAAATTTGTATTGAAATTACGATTTTGTTCTTATGAAGATGAAGCTCAAAAGTCAACTGGTGTGTTTTTCAACGCTGACATACCTGGATCATCAACTTCAACCACCAACATTGGATGATAATCCTAATTTTACTATCACACAGATCGTTGCACTTGATCCAATTCTTAATGCTACCACAACTCCAGATGTGAAACCAAGAACTAGGAATCCCGACAAGTACGAATCTTCTTCATATATTTGACTATCGGAAGGCGAAAGCAGTTCAAAGAGAGTTCCTATTTTCTTCCCACTCAAATATCCGTTTGAAAGTCACAATGATTTTGAGGTTCCAGCAGATTTGATCGACGAGTTCAACAACTGGATTATCAAAGATGTTTCAACTAGGCGTGGCAGGTATACAGGTCTATAAGCAATTTTTTTTTAGTTAGATATCACACAATCAAATTTTATACACTCTTTTTTCCAATATACACAGAAAGTAGCATGTATAAAGGCGAAAAATATCTTTGAACCTCAAATGGACTTTGGTGTTGTCAAAATTCCAGGAAAGAATTTCTTCCATATAATGAGTCAACCGGACAGACCTTAGGAGGACAGGGTAAGTCATACTATGTATCCATATTGAATGAATTCTGTATAACATATGAATAAAGTATATAACATACGTGAACTTGGGTGTGGATCTTTTGTCGAAATGGAATGGTTTTTTATCTTTTTATTTATCGTGAATGGGGGAATCATTACACATAGTATGCCCGATCGGCGTATTTTTTTGTTTTGCCCCGTAAGACTTTTTTATTTTTTTTGTAACAACATATTTATACAATTATGTATTATCTGCGAAAGAAGACAAAATACTCCCAAACAATAATTTCATACAGTACGGTTGACTGTTGCTTTATGACATGGGTTGATAACATTGAGAAACAATGGAGATGGTCAGATTGCGACATGAGATCTATTTCCCCCAACCACGGTGGTGGACAGTGCATTAAAGAATTCAAACTACTTGCTAACATTTCTTGGGACAGAGTTGACGAAGTCATTATCCTTGTCAACATTAGTGAGAAATTTCATTGGTTGTATTCCGAATCAAGCTCACATGTCTACAGGTTTATGATTCTATGAGGGGAGGATCTGCTCCACAAAAAAAGTGAAAGAAGTTGTTGATATACTTGGAACAATGATATCACTATTTTTGACGAGCACAAATTTTATGGTAGAAGGCTTGATCTGTATGCCAACAATCCAAACCACTTAATATCAACCGTATGATAGATGTTCCTCAACAAAAAGATAGTTCCATATTGTATTTACTTTACTTTACTGAACTCATTATTATGCCGTAATTTCATCTTCATTAGCAAAATCATATTTTTGAAATGTTCTAAGTATAAAATAATTATGAAAAATACTTAGAAAAGAGTCGCCACTTAATTTCTTAAAGAAATTAAGAAAACTTAGTTTAAAAATATTTTAACAGATCAAATCTTTATAAATTTAAAGAAAATGAGTAAGAGATTTTATTTACGCTTCAAGAAGGTTTTTAAGGAATTTGAAGCCCTGCTAACATGCGGTTATTCTATGACTTAAATTAAATGTTTTACAATTTTTTTAAAAGTTATTATAAAATGACTTTTAATATTAACTAAAATAAGTAGTTAGACAAATTTTTTTTTAGAAAGGGACCTTATTTAAAATATTTGGATTGAATTGCACATAATTAGAATTTCAAAGAAACTAGATTTAATCAGAAATAATTTTAGAAATATTAACTTGCACTGATTTGATCAATTAAAGCATGAAAATTATTTTAAATTAAATTTTTTTTTTAATTAAAGATTATAAATAAAAATACATAAGTGAATTTTTAATTTAATCAAACAAACCAACATAAGAAAATAGTTCATCATTTAGGGAACTTAATCATCTTAATTAACAATTTTAAAGTTAGAGTTAAATAAAAACAAACAAATATCACAATTAAATGATTTATGAGTAAGAGAGAAAGAAGGATTTGGGCCTTTCTTAGGCCTGCTGCAACCAAACTGGGGTTTAGCCCTATTCCTGCTATTGAAACCTGTGTATATAAAAGGTGTATACTCGCGTATGCAATGCGTATTTTAGACCTTTTTCGTGTATATTTGGTTGTATATCAAAATTATACAAATTTTTTCAATTCTCACAACCTGCTTCTATTTTGTCCACGTATTTGCCGCACTGAAACTGTATATCAGCGTATACTTTTATATACAACACGTATACAACCTATTTCTAGGCTTTACAAACTAATTATTTACCTCAGATTGAGGCTACAAGGCCTGTTCATCAGTCTCGTAATTTATCGTAGGGCTGACTCGATAAAAAGAGGAATGTTGGGCTTCAACCTAGCGGAATGCAAAGAGGGAGTCTTAATAGACTCAAATGAGTGGTTCATGAAAGAAAGACAAGGAAATAATTAGGATATCTATTATCAGTGACTAAAATGAGATTTCAATAAGTTAACTTTCAAAATCTAAGATGCAAAAAAATGACATCACTGATTTGCAACCAATGTTGTACCCAACTCACACTTAGTCTAATTAAATGTAGAATAAGCTATCAAACGAGAAAATTAAATTTAAGAGTTGAATTTGTAAGCTACATTTTCATATAGATATGATAAAGTACAAGAAGAAGCACTGATGATTAAAAAAAAATTGCTACACATTTTCTTATTTCCAATTAATCACCAAATCTTACAATTCAATCCTACAAATCAAAGCGGATGTAAATTTTATAAGATTATTTCGACAGTGATGAAAATATAGAGAAACAACCAAGACTTAAAAGGAATAAACAGTTAGGAAATAAACTAAGTAATGTTATAAATCCATTGAATGAGTGGATAGTCCATACGTTGGTACAATGAACACCATCCATAGATTCACTGAGGTACTTAACCGTTTTGGATAAAATGTATCATATTTTATTATGATATCTTAATAATGTGGTCACTTTTGGAGTTATTTTCTCACTCTAAGGCAAATCCTATTGTTCATTCACTATTGTAGAGATACAAAATGAGACTTAAATATCTTGAATAAGAAGAAATTTCTCTTCTTCTTCTACTTCTCTTGTCTTTCTTATCTTGATGATTATATTTTATGAGCTTGTTTTTAGTCACATGTTTTATCAGCACGAGTGCTCGATCTAATGAGGTAGTTCTTTTTTTCTGTAGCTCATATTGTTCTTGATCGTCGTTATGAAGATCAAGTATTATATGCATAAATCAGGTGTATGTATTTTCTAAAATATTTTATGATTTAGAATAAATAGTATTTAGTCACTAACAATTTCAGAACCGAAAATATAGTCTACTCATTGGTTGAATATGACATTCTATACAACCTTGTCTTAAATGGAAGAAGGTATAATATGTTTTAATAGCATGATTTTTTGAATATTATTTTGATTGTTTTTGAAGTGAAAGCTCAAAGAAATAAATCATGTTGTACAATCGATTTATTATAAGGGCCTTTGGTTTAAAGGTAAGACGTGGATTCAGTTTCATCACAATCAACAAAAGGTCATAAAAATCATTGAAAGTCCGGATGCACCATAATGAAAAATATTTGATGATAAGACGATGATTCAAGTTCTTCTCAAACCAAAATTTAACGGACCACTTATTTTTGATGCACCGTGATTGGGTTCAATTCCCAAGACTTATGGCGTAACACACCCTATAGTGGTAAGACATTGATTTGAGGCAATGCACCATCAGCTATGATAAATGAATGACTAAGAGAAAACTGTATATTTTTGATGAAATGTCTGACATTCATCCATATTGAATTTGCTCATTCCTTTGAAAGCAAGGTGGTACAACAGTGATAAATCTGAATCCGCCTGTGACTTGCTCCGATTCCATCATATTAAATGTGGTAGCAGTGGATGATTGTCTGAAGATGACAAATAATTATGATATGAAGAGGGCCGGGGAGGGACAAAATTAGAATGGTCATCATTGTGGTAATGATAACCGAAACAACACTTGAGTTCTTCAAAATGTGAAGGCAAATTTTTATATCAAATTGTATGAAAGGTTCTTAGACTTAAGTGAATTTGTCAACCCATAATTTGACAAGTTTATAAATCCTCTAATCATGATACATAGAGATAAGTGAGTGGTAACACTTGATCTAGCAATTAACAATAAATTGTGCGTATTTAAAAGTTTAGAATAGCGATTATTTATTCAGGAATAAAAAAAGAGATACTTGGGGGGTGGGATTTATTAATCACGAGGCGGCCTTAGAATATTTCATCCCATCTATTGAAGAATGTTGTTTATGCTCATTTGGTAAGAAAATACTCTGTCAAGCCACTTTTGATTGTCACGTTATGTTTCGAAAGTCAATTTGATTAATTTTTAAAATTAAATTGGATTACATTAATTCAATATTTTAAACGAAAATTTAGACATTCAAAACTTATACGAAAAGTATAAAAAAATACATGATATTGTGAAACTTGGGAAAGTAAAATAACACAAATTTACGTAAGATTGTACATGTTTCACTTACAAAAGAAATGAAGAACAAAAAAATAAAATTTATTATAATAGTATTAGTCTATGTGGGAATAATTTATTCATTTGATAGTTTTGATCCTTATTAATAGTTGTGAAGTGAAATAATTTATTGATTTTTATAATGAGGGAGGTGAAAATGAAGTGAATCTGATATGATTAATTTAATAGCTATTGATCATTCCTTTTTTTTTCTTTTCCATTTTTTTGTTGTTTCTACAGATAACATTCAGAGTGACATGGGGTTGGAAAGAAAAGCTTTGTGGCTCTGATACCATGAGAAATTAGAAGAACAAAAAGAAGAGATATGGAGAATTGAATTGTTTATTATTCCCTCTAGTTAATGGACTTAAATAGTTGTTACAGATAATTTAAATAAAGAAAGAAACTAATAAAATATTATGTAATATCCTAACTACTTGATTAAAGTGATTGAGGAATATTATCATATCTAAAGCATCTAAATATACCATAATTAATTATGGTATTTTTAGATGCTCTAGATATGAGAATATTCCCCAATACATTTAATTAAGTAGTTAGGATATTACATAATATTTGATTAGTTCCTTTCCTTATTTACATTATCTATAACAATTATTTAAGTCCATTAACTTGAGGGAATAATAAACAATTCAATTCCCCTTCTTTTTCTTATTCTAATTTCTCACTTATTAACAATAGTGAAGTTAAGAAGTGAAATATATGGATACATTCTCTCACATCGGATAGTGAGTAGGAAAAATAATGGTTAAAACTAAAAGGAAACTTGTAGTGTTTAACATGGGCTGTGGAGCTGAGAAATTCACACGATGCATCAACCTTTTAGAACCCTATGCTTATCTAATCAGAAGATTAATTATAAAGGAGTGTGGAGCTGAGAATTTCACAAAATGCACCAACCTTTGTGTATTCTTGTAAATTTGATTCTCAGCCATAAATAAGTTAGAATGGTCACTTATAACATCATTAGTATTTTCATCGACATCTCCATTTAAATTCACTTTTATCAGTCGGATGAAATTGTTGGAGTATAAATCAATGTCAGTTGGTGTTATACTAACTCTAGAATGCCTCATATCCAAGACAACTATCGAATCTTGATTATCCTTTTCAAAATGTTTTACAGTTATGCACAATGGATACTTTGTAAAAAAAAATGTAAATTAGTTTTTCATTTGATCTAAATAAACTTTCACAGCAACATCAATGTGAAAACTAACAAGTGGACACCTATCACTAACTATATATTTCTCTGAATTATTACTCTCATATCAGAAAATAGATTCTTCATCTCAAACTAAGAGAGATTCAAGTAGGCCAAAATATGTAGGACCTGAGTTCTCCTCCATGAGATACGTAGGAAACCTTTTAAGGTTCGGTTCCTATTTTTGAGAAATTCTATCTTTTTCAAACTCTTACAAAGAAATTAGAGTTACATCTCAATTAAAAATCAGAATTACGATACAATCGACTTTGTCTCAATTCAAGTCGACTTTTCTAATTTATTAATTTTGGAATCAAATAGAAAAATTTCTGTTTATCTATGGATTAGTTTATCTTCAAATGAAGTGACTCTTGTGTGCTTACAAATTTGTGTGTGATATCTTGTATTACCAATTATCTACATAAACTAACACATTTTCCGTTTGAGTTATTTTGTTGTCAGGTACTCAAAACTGATTTGTGTTGATAAATTGTTGAATATTCAAAGTTCTCAAAGATTACTTTCTCAATCAAAATTTATAAAACGAGAGAACAATAATGACCCGGAATAATGAGAATATTGGTCTGACTGATGTTGCTATAGTTCAACCATCTATCGTTGAACAAAATAAGTTAATCACACAGTTGATGCAACAAATTGCTGAGTTGAGGGTTGAGCTCCAAAAAACTCAAGATCTGTTAATTCTGAGTGTAGATATCAACACCCAGGCACTGGAAGGCTTCCACTCCATTTTCCTCCTTTGACTTCAAACTCGGAGCATGTATATATAACCCACTCTCCAACCCTACTCAAAATCCTTCAACAAATCTAATCACCTCAAATCTTCATCACGCCATCACTTCATAATGAGCACACACCCTTTTCAGAACCTGAATACCAACCCTTAAGTTTTCCCTGTTTTATCGAAAAATCGGAAAAGTTAATTTGTTTTAAGAGATTTTCGACTTTTTAGGGAGTTGCCACTTAATTTTTTAAGAAAATTAAGAAAAACTTGTTTTCAAATAACTTAAATAGAAAAATCGTTTGAAAACTTTCAAAAGGGTTCGGGGATTCTTATTAACGTCTTAGAAAGGTTTTGAAGGCGCCGAGACCTTTCCGCTATTCGGCTTCCGGCAACTAACTATTTGGCAAATTGCTTACTCCAATTTTAACAATCAGATTATGAACAGTATTGTGAAACTGACTTCTAACGATTTAATTGAGACTTGCCAAATTTCATTTTTTAGTTTGTTATTATTTTTTTTTTATATGAATTTTAAATCCTGTCATAAAAATGACTTTGGCGAGGATTTGCGAGTTTCTAACCTTAAAATTAGCGACAATCAATCAAAGTAGGTAAGCGATAAACAAATAGAGAGGGAGAGAGATTTTGGGTCCAATCTCGGGTTCTGTCCGCCTTGACTGGATTTTGGACCCACCTGCTTTTTTGGGTTTTTAACCCATTTCTTGTTTGGGTTTTTTGACCCACTTCACCTGTCCTAGTCTAAACATACAAGATAAATACAAGAAGCTAAAAAAAACGATAAGGGCTTATGCCCAAAATAAATACAATATAATGAATAAATTTGTAGATCTTCCTAACCCTCTCCCTTTCTTTGATTTTCCGTCGATCTTCAAGAAATTTGACCTTTTGAGTTTGATTCCAAATTCTTCGTCGTGCGACTGATTAAAGGAATTGTTGAGCCTTCATAGGCTCTCTTAAATAAGGGAAAACTGGAGACCAAACGAACTCGAGCGATTTCACATAATTTTTTCAAAGGGTAATACATTAAATATCATACAGAAACGCACAAGTAAGCCAGGTGTAATTTCGTAGGAACCCACAATAAAAAAAACATATAACTCTATAGAAGCCAATGAAATTCTACTAAAAATGACTCAAAGTTAGCAAACAAACTATTTTAAGCGATAACCACTAAAATTTGTCACCAAGCGGACGTCCTCGGTAAACAAGCAATAAACAAAGATGAGTTCATTACTTCATACATACAAAGGCCATTAATATTTAAACTCTACAGCACAATGATTAAGCGATGCATAATGATCCCCCCTTACTGTAATAACACTACAAACTCAGGAATAAAGAAATCAATTTAAAGGTGGGGATAAACATTTTAACTCTTGTAGAAGAATATAAAGCAGTAAAACTAGTTGAGCTTAATCTAACCATTTAATAAAAAATATATATATATAAAATAAAAATAAGCACTACTCATGAAATTATTCTGAAGAAGAACACAACTGTAGACAACCATGTCTTAAGTAGATAAAAATGAACCTAAACTCAACCTTAAAACATTCCAAAATCAACTTTATCATCATAAAAACTACTTAAGGGAAGAGGGAAATTCATTCACATTCGGCAAACATACATAGACATTATTGTACCATGGAAAACTTCCAACTTAAACGAGATACAAACTTAACAGAAGCTAGATTCGAAACAAAATATCAAAGCAGGCCAACTAAAATTTGAAAAAAAAAACATAAATGCCAAAGCTACCAACGAACTCGCTACATAGTTGCCTTGCTTCACTCGCCTAACTCTAGGTGAGGGAATGAAGGATGCAACATCACATATTATCAAGCTATGGCACTTCAAAGACAGAACAAGCCAAGACTAATACGATAACATCAATTGCAACGGCACCATGACGAACTCAGAAAACAGGGAGCAACCCAAAACACTCAAACCAAACCAACAAAACAAAACATAAGTCCGCGATAATACCCTCGGATTCAGCACGCCCTAACGAGTGTGACAACATCTCATATTTACCTGCAACAAAGGCCCAACAAGTTCGAGTTCCATAAGACAACTGTCAAAAAATGAAAAATAATACCTTCTTTAGAGCAGTGCGAACTAGAGCAGACGAACAAGGGATGACCTTCCAGTACACCACTTCAGATTCGGATGATAATCAGAACTCAACGATCTTCCCTTTCGGATTCGATTCAATCGAACAATTCGGTAATGTTGATATTACAAATCCTTCTACAACAAAAAAAAAAACTTTCCTACTGTATAACAGGGTATAAATTTCTTTCTATCAAATTTCAAGAACAATGGTAATAAAATTTCTCCCTCTATGATAAAAAAAATCTCCAAATTTTCCTACCCCTTTTCTGAAGAAGACGGGGGGTTTATATAGAAGAAATAATTAGGGTTTGCGAAAGGGAGAGGGCTGGAAGAAATCCGCTTCAGGCCCATCCCAAATTCAAAATTTGAATTCCAAAATCCTTATCCAAGGCTGAGGGAATATATGATTGGATGCCAAATTCCAACGGATTGGGAGGCGAGGTGGACGTTCCAGATCGATCCCTCGTCCTTGGCAAACGACGTGGCTCAATCCTACGACGCCAAGGATAATTCCGCGTCGTCTTGTGCGCTGTAGAGGCTGTACGGAGCAGCAGGACCGCAGGTATCCGTTGCTGCTTCGTTCCTCCACGCGCGATGAGGGAAGGAAAGAGAGGAGGGCGTTTGGGGAGAGGTTTGCGCGTGAGGGAGACGGGAGGGGTTTCTGGGAATTTCTTACGCGGCTTCTGCTTTTCTGGAAATTTTTACGCGGCTTCTGCTTTCCTTCTTCCTGGAGAAAACGGGGTGAAAGGGGCAGAAGGAGGAAGGGGGGAATTGGGTCGGGGCCGGGTCGAAGGGAAAGGGGGTTGGGTTGGGTTTGAATGGAAATTAGGGAGTGGGCCGACTATAAAATGGGCTGGGTCGGACCTTAATCTGGGAGGAGAGGTGGGAGTTGGGTTGGACTGAGGGAGCAATTGGGATTGGCCGCCTGTTTGGGGTTTGGTAAAAATGGGCTGGGAATTAAATTAAAGGGAAATGGGCTAGGAAGGAAATTGGGGTTGGCAAGGAAATTGGGGTGGGAATTAAAGTGGGCTGGCATTAAAATAATTCAGGCTTTGATTAGAGAGGAAGAGGGGTGGGCTCGTTTTTGAAGAAAAGGCCCAAATCTGGTCCTTTAAATGAATTAAAGGGAAAATGGGTTAGATTTAATAAATAACCAATTGAATTAAGATGATAAATTTTTGGCTAAACGCTTAACTGAATAATTTGTATTAATTACTCAACGACTTCTTATTGAGTCATAAAATTGTATAAAATAGTGATTCAAATATATCATAATTTAACTAAGTTATTTAAATAGAATCTTACAGATTTAAATCTTTTGAGAAATAATTTGTAGAAATTTCCAACTACGTACCTAATCATGTAAAATATATATGCTATCTAAAAAGTTATATAAGAAAATGGGAACAAGGTAAATCCAAAAATAACACAAATTATATTATTAAAAATATTTATTTTTTTCACACAATTTTAAAACTAATTATTTTAAACCGTTCAGAAAATTTAAGAAGCTCGAGAACAATTTATTTCTGGGAAAATGCTAAATGTTGGGTGTCGAACAACTGTCCTTCTTTACTTGGGTTGATGCAGGCAAGCCAATTCGAGGAAATGAAATTGACCCACCAATTTTTGACCACCCCATTCATCTTTAAGGGAAGGACTGGAAAAGGATTTAGGAATTATGGGCCGAACCCTGAAACGGGTCTCTAACATAGCTCAGGCTATATGAGAAAGCAAATTCAGGCCACTGTATGGTCGATAAGTTTGATTTAAACAGCCATTGTGGAAAGAATTCAAAGAGCCAACCCGATACCGAATTGTGACGGTACGAAATACTCGAAAAAAATGCGAGTCCGCGAATGTTGGAATACAACAGCCTAGTTTTCAACATTGAATCTGCTACATATCCTTAAAAAAAAACTTTCTGGAATCAGGCTGTGTGCAGTTCGACCCGATCGTTGAAAAGGAAAGCTATTATGCTAGATAACCTTCGTTTTTGGACAAGTGCAATTAAACAAGTATGAAAAGGATGCTTGTAAACCCTCTTATCCATTAATGTGCCGTCTTCACACCCCATAATTAAGAGCTTACACCAGACATAATTTCCAAAGCTCTTGGCGCCATTGTCACTCGATTGTAAACTTTGCTTCCGATAAATCAAAATTTTGGATGCGAGACTGAAACTGACAACCTAAAGAAATATCCACAGGCTTTGATAGGTGTGGTTCGATTGCGGGGGCAGTCTCTCCTCTCTCTCGCGTTCCAAGGTTTGACATTCCTCTTTGGACTGGTCCCCATTTCGTTGCAAGGAAAAATTCCCGTTGTGCCGCATCCTTTTTGATGTCGTCCGCACCTGTGATTTTTGGAGAATTTCATCATTTTGGATGCTCTATACAAAGACTGAGATGAAACTCGTCATCTTTAAAAAATGCATAGGATGGGAGACATGTCTTTTTTTTACCATGTCGACACTTCACGGTTCTCCTTCTCTCAATATTCGACATCGACTCGATCGTCTGACGTACAACAAATAAAGCTTATGACTTGTGTTTGCAAATAATCTTCAGGTACTCTATCTTGCTTTCGAAATAACATAAATGAAATGCTGTGTCGATATTGATATTTCTTTTTCCGGCATCTCGATGCTCTTCTTGATTTTTACTTTTATAAAAAATGAAAGAAATGTTTGATTGCCGATGGATAAATAATTGCTCTTGGATCCACGATTTCCCTTTCGTTATACGTTTATGTCTTTTTGCAGGGCATGAATTCTTCCCGCGATACGTAAAATTCCTGCGAAGTATGAAATCTTCTCAAATCTTCTCCGGCAATGCATAACTTCGGAAAGGCATGAAATCTTCTCGGCGATCACCAAATTTCAACGAGGCATGAATTCACACATTCTCGTGATTTATAAATTTAAGCGTAGATATGAACTCGTCTCCGATGTCTAACTTTTATAGCGAGTAGAAGCTTCTCGCGATGTACAACTTTGTTGACGAGGCATGAAATCTCTTCTCGTCATGCATAATTGTTTGACTTCGCGATCATGATTTTTTTTCGGCAATGCATGATTTTTTCCCGCCGAGCATTATTTTTCAAGGGCATAATTCTTCTCGTGACGCATAATTTCCATCGAGTTATGAGTCTTTTCGTAGATGTATAATTTGCAGGCATGAAATCTTCTTGTGATTGCATAAATTCCATACTCGCGATGGCAAATGATTTTCTCCGCAAATGCATGATTTTTTGCGATGCCATGATTTCCGTGATGCAATGATTTCCTTCCTTCCTTCACCGCGATGCATGATTTTGCCCGCTATGCATGATTTCCCACGATCGTGAATTTTACGCAATTCATGATTTTCCTCGATGCATGATTTTTGCGAAGCATGGTTTTCCGCAAGCATGATTTTTCCGCAATGCAACGATTGTCCGCGATGGCATGAGGTTTCCCACATGCATGGTTTTTGATTCGATGCGTGATTTTGTATCTCGCATGTCATGTAAACTCAGATCTTCTCTTGTTGTGATAACGGAAAAACGACCGTCCAGATATATATCGCCTTGATCGATAATAAGTAGACAATAATACAATAACTAATCCCCTCTGGGTAATGCCTTGTTCTTGATTGACATAACTATCTTGCCTTGCTAAGGTAATTCAAATAGGCGTCCTTTACCAATAAATCGTGCAATCTTCGTTGAGATCCTGTTTTGATTCGTCTTAATCTTCTGTCTAGACGCTCTTTGTAAATTTGTCCTATTTTTGGAAATTGCTTGAACTAAACAAATCACATTCCCATCTCCGACATAAAGCGATATAAAATTCTTTCTACTTTTAGTAAAATTACTGATTTGGGGATAGTTTTCTCCTTATTGGAGTTCTCCGTATTATGCGTTTGTCGGATAATTTATTGATTTCAAAGCAACAGCTTATAAACCCCTGCGTCCACAGAAAAATGGTCAGTTTTAACAGATACTGATCTTGTGTCGATTTTTCAGATTGTTTGCTCATTGTCTTAATATCTTTGGTTGATTTCCCAATTTCCTGACCTCCTTGATAGATAACACAAAATATTTTATGTTCAAAACAAATGAAACATAAAAGGAAAATTTAAGAGAAATAAATTTTTTAGAAAGTATCTTGAAAAAGATCACTGCCGGATGTCAATGTCATATCAGTCTTAACAAACTTCTTGGATCTGACACTTAGGTTTATCTAACTAATCATTCCTGGTAAGTTTAGCATAGTCCGCCAGACTTGTAGAAAACCCATATGAAAGTTGAGGGCCATCCCTCAAAATTTTTGTCCCAGTTTTTACATTCTTTCTTGCTTATCTTCCACTGTAACTAACATATATCGCGGAGTTTTTGAGATCTTCTCAAAATTCTGTCCCATTGCAACTCTCGAAAATCTTTATTTTTGACCTGCTGAGTGGGAACTTCTTTCTGGACATGCAATTTTTGAGTCCCCTAAAAATTCTGGGCCTCTCGGTTTCACTGTAATGAGGAATAGAACTCTTGCGGAAATATGAACCGAACCCTTTGTTTGGGCGCCTACGTGTCCCGTTGCGGCAGGAATCA
Source organism: Solanum habrochaites (assembly GCA_027704765.1). Lineage (NCBI taxonomy): Eukaryota > Viridiplantae > Streptophyta > Magnoliopsida > Solanales > Solanaceae > Solanum > Solanum habrochaites. Next base: position 65,343,488 of record JAKWJA010002497.1, on the reverse strand, counting down.
GGTTCAAACGTATTTCCCTTTAAAAGGCTACAAGAATAAAAATTACAAAGAAACCAACCGAGGCGACATAGCCGCCTACTTAGCTCATCTTGATAATTCAGGTCGAACGAGTTCAGATACAAAGAAATAATTAAAGGGATAAATGAGGTACCGAAGCCGCATAGGCCGCCTCGTGCTCATTCTCCGAGAATTGCAGGTCCGACTTAGTTCATTACAAGAGGGATAAGAATTCAAATGGAACACATACAAGCAACCAGACTATTACAAGTAAATGACAGATGCAAAATGAAACTTCAAACATATTATCTCTTGACAACAAAAAATCTGAGTTGATGGTTTTGGGCCATACAGGTTCCACTCCATCCCTGACAGGACCCAAATCACCTCTAGATATACTTTAATCGAACCATGTACAGGACCACTGCCAATTTGGCGCGAACTTTTCCTTTTGTCTCTTCTTCTTCGTGATGAGGAAAAAATTCTCTTAGAACCACTGGCCAACTCAAATTTCTAGCTCGTACTCTTTTGTGAAAGGCGCGGTCACTCCGTGTCTAACAATTGGCCATGGAAAACTACACCTTCTCTTCTCATCAATAAAAGATTTAGTTGATCAATCGTTTGCTAACCCATTCACCGTTTACTTAATTTAGCTTCTTTGGATGATTCTCAGTTGGACGGATCCTCAACTGTCAATCAGGTATGACTGCCTCTTTCCTATCTAGCAAGTATGGAGTAGCACCCGTCTATGTTCTCACTGTCGGTCGATAACCCCAGTTGTTTGACCGAGGCAGAACCATAATGTGCCCGGGTTTAGACTGATACGGAAATGAGGGAGGGAATCGGAGTGGAGGGGTGGGGATGGGTGACGACTGAATGCCAGGGTTAAAGTGGGGAGTAGAAGCAAGTGGAGGAGTGGAAAGGGAATTAAGGGTGTGACTGGGTATGTTGCGCGTTTGAGTTAACTGGGAGCGTAGGTGACCAGGAGTAGTCGTTGTTTGCCTAGGGGGAGGATGGGAGTTGTGAAAATGAAGGTTGTGGTGGTAAAGTGGACGGGGCCGATTCAAGAGAATAGCGGGGCCGGGTGGCGCTGATCGGCCAGTACGTGCGAAGGGGGTTTCTGGGGGGCGGAAAAATACGCGATGGAATTGATGAAGACAGCCATTTGGGTAGAGTGTGGATGCTGCAGAGGGAGGTACGAAGCGGGGCCGGCAGAGGATAGAGGCGGTGTGGGACTGGAGAAAACGCGGTGGGGTGCTTCAGTTTTGGGCAACGCAGTGGACTGGCCGCTTCAACCCCAAATTTTGGACCCACGTCGGTGTAAACGAATTATCGAGCTTCCAAATTTTCCAAATAATTTAAAATTAATTAGTTTTATAAATTTTACGAATATATTAATGTTAAATACGTGGATTTTTAAGTTACTTTCGAATGCTTTTCATCATAATTTTAGATAATATATATATGACATAATTTTGTATATAATTAGTATTCTTATGCTTATCGCTCAAAAACCATCAAAATATCTTCTAATGTTTTGATTAAACTAATTTAAAATTTAAATTATAATTATACCCTTTTGAAGCACTATTTATACCATTTAACTGACTATGTGTGTACTACAATATAGCTCGTTAATAAATTTACACCAAACCATTTTGTGTAATAAGGGGAACCAATGCTATTATTAAATTGGAACTCTTTTCCATTTTAATTTTGACGAACTTATTTGGAAACGGCCATCCCTTTCTTGTTCTTTCTTATCCTATCCCAACCAATTGCTCCCGCAGTCCCTAAAATCGGCAATTCCAAATCCACGCCCCCCCTCTTCCAAAACCCCTTTTCCCCGACTCAATTCTCTGCAGTCGCCCAACACCCCCTTTTATTTTTTTAAAATCTGCCAACCCAATTCCTCAAACCGGCCCAAACATTAATATACAAGTCCCATTTAACGCCGCCCAACCACCTTTTGACCCGACCCAACCCCTGTCTTCTTCCCCTTCCGCCCTTCCACGGGCGACCCCATCCCCAGAAAACCACAGCGCAAACCCAAAAAAAGCAATCCAGAAAAACGCAGCACAAACAGACCCCAAAATGGAAAATCGTTTCTCTTCACATGTGACCCGTCTCCCCACGCTCTCTTCCTCTCTCTCCCTCTCTCTCTCCATTGCGCGTAAACAAGACTGCGCAACGGGTGCCTGTACGAGCGAGAGCAAGGCTGCAGCAGGGCAAGCTGGATTTTCAGCTTTGCCAGGCACGTCTTGTCCTTGCCACGCCAAGATGACTCCACGTCGACCGCCTAGGACACTCGACTGATCTCGACCGTCTCTCCTTACCTTCCGTTTCCGGAATGGGATGAATTTTCAGAAAAAAGGGATGCTACACTGTTAAGGGAAAAGGATTTCGAATTTGAAATTCGAAATGGGCCTGAAATTTCCCACCCTTCCTCTTCTGAAAACCCTAATTTTCTCCCTCTATATAAGCATCCTCCATTTTCAAAATAGAGGTTGGACGTTTTTTGGTTGAGAAATTTTCAGAGAATTGGAACTTTTTGTCGAAAATTTTTTTTTTTGGTTGTTCTGTCTGATTCTAGGTTTGGAAGAGGAATTTTAGCTATTTAGGTTGTTGCGTATTTTCGAGAATACTTCGTTTTCCTTTCCTGTTCGCTATAGAAGAACGAAGGAGGATCCCGAATTCGAAGGTTCTCCCCCTTCTTCGTTCACCTTTCATAAGTGTTCGCTGAAAAACATTCAAAACAAAGCTTCTCGCCTCCGTTTCGATAGCGATATCGTCCCCTTTCAGCGTTGCCAGTAACCTTTAAAGCGTCTTGCATATCGAGACGTTTTTTTTTTAAGTCGTGGGTTTCGTTTCGGGGCGTGTGGAAGCCTGTTGCTGCTCGAAACTTGTCTTCAGTCGCTGGCTGCTCTCAAAGGTAAGATCCAACTTTTTTAAGGACGGCAACTCACCGGTAATATTCCTTCGCCTGCTCTTCCTCTATTTGAATCATGCTTATATGTGAATGTTTGAAGTTGTTTTGGATGTGTTGTTGATCCTGTTTTGATGATAAGCGTCTGTTTCCGACCAAGTTTAGATGATACTTTTGCATCCTGTTTTCAAACAATGGGTACAACGCAAGAATGCTTACGGATTTTCTACTTCTACTCTATTTTGGCCTATCTGTCTGATTTTGGTTTCCCTTCGCTTGAATGTTTTTGTTTCAGTCTCATTAGACTGCTTGTAGGTAGCATGATAGGTTGCGTTTTGTGTTTTTATGTCGATAATAGATGCTGGCTCCTTAATACGTTGAGGTGATCGCAGAGTAAGCATGTTCGGTTGTTTGTCTTCTCAGTTCTTAGAATGAGCCTTTGTTTCTTTGTTTATGTTCGTCCTGTGCTGCAATTGAGAATTATGTTGGAGTGGTTGACCGGGGGTCGGGCCAGTTGGTCAACCTCTCAAATGATTCTACTCATTCAATTTTTTCGTCTCGGAAACATCATGAACGGTCAGAGATGGTGCAGTGAGCTTGTCTTTGGGTATTCTCTTTTGGTTATGTTTCCTCTTACTGTTGGATCTGTTTGTGAAGCAGTGTCAGACTTGTCTCTCGGTATTTCGAAGTCAGTTACATGAAAATATGGTCGAAGAGTGTATGTGTGGGTTTTTGTATGTTCAGAATTTTTTTTTTAGCTTCAAAATCATTAACCTTTTGTTTAAACATCTCCTTGGTCGCATTCGTTTAAGTTCTCAAAATGTTCTGCTCGTTCAATTGCGTTGAAGCATAGAAGGTGTCTTTATGTGTGATTTATGCTTGTTGAGTTTGATTTGGCCTCTTATTATTGTATTCAAAGTATGTTTTTGAGGCTGTTCCGTTTCACTTAGCCGAATGACGTTAGTGCCTTTAGTATTTTAGCTCGTGACACTCTTTCTATGGAGTCTCATGTTGTTTTCCTATGTGTTGATTTAGGTGCTAATAAGGTTGTCCTCTTTGTTTCAAAAAAGGGGGTTTTCCCACACTTTGTCAAGCCAAAAATATCTCAATCTTTTTTATACTTTCATTGATGTCTATATTAATTTATTGCCTCTGTGCTTTGGTTTCCTTGTTATAATTAAAATCCTTGACATTGATGAGTGTAAGTTGTTTATCGTTTGGAGTTAAGATTTTCGAAGCATGAATGTTGAGTACTAATCCTTACCATCATTTTTGTTGCATGTGATCAATCCGAGTTCATTTTGGATAATATCTTGCATTACCAAGGGGCCCAATCAAAGGGCGCTATACTCCTTTTTCCGCTCTCAATACGAATATCGGCCTATCATGAAGAAAGAATAAGTTTCGAGGCGGTCATACACAATCAAGTGTCGTGAGGGTTGAAGAAGTTTTGAAGAAGAGGATTAGAAGACGTTTTTCTTTGTTTATTTTTTTATTTTGTATACTTGTATGGGCATAAGTCCCTTCGGTTTTCTTTCTTGTCTTTCTTTATTCTCTTGTAGTTAGACTAGGACATAATGGTTAAAACCAAAGCAGGTGGGTTTGAGTTTCGGCCAAGGCGCAGAGGGCATCCGAACCCTTGCCGCGGCGAATCTCTCTCTCTATCTATCTCTCTTTATTGTTTGGCTTCTGTTTGTTTTGTTTTTGAATTTCTTTAACTTAACGATTAGGAAACTCGCAACACCCCCCGAACTCCGCCTTTTCCTTTACGAAATTAAACAAATTGCTCCTTAAATCAATGGAGGTTTACTCTTTTGAAAATTTGCTTAGAGTTAAGAGTTTAAAGAAGGTTTATACTTCACGAAATCTTAAACATTTTCAAGTTCTTTGTATTTAAAGAGCCTTTGACTTAATTGAAAATTTGTAAGATAAATATTTCAAATTCGATAAGTTTAGTCCACTTAAATTATATAATTCACAGACTCTCAAAAATTGCAAAGTTTAAAAAATAAAATAGTCCAAAAGTTAAAATCGCTCGGAAAACCGTGTTAAATGGAGTGTCTTAGGTGCCTTACCCTCTTCTAAGACGCTCATATGAATCCCCAACGGCCGAACGCCCCTAAAAAAAGTGTTTTGCAACAACATTATTTTTTCTGTTTAAGGTTTGTTTTGGGACAAGTGTCGAATTTTCGCAAAATTAAGGGCGGACAAGCGAAAGGCCAAAAGACCCTGAAAACCAAATAACGCGGGGCGAAAATATATTTTTTTCTCGATAAAAGACCAGGAAATAGCGTATGACAACCTTTCTGCCGACCTCAATGTTTGTCAATCATTTCCTCAGATCTTTTTGATATACTTTACGAACCATGTACGAACGGACCCGGGTCCAATTTGGGCGCGAACTTTCCTTTGTACTCGTCTGATGAGGAAGAAAGTATCTTAAAAACCAACTGGCCAACTTCAAATGTCTGGTCTCTTACTCTTTTGTGAAAGGCCGGCGGAGTCATTCTGCTGTCTAGACAATTGGCCATGACAAACGACAACTCATTCTCTCTCATCAATAAAAAGTTTAGTTGAGCATCTCTCGGTTTGCTAACGCCTTCCCGTTATCTTAATTCAGCTTCTTGGATGATTCTCAGTACGTAATCCTCAACTTCCAGGCAGTATGACGCCTCTTTTCCCTGATACTAGCAATATGGAGTAGCCCAGGTCGATGTTCATAACTGTCGTTCGATAACCCAGTCAAGCTGTATGACAACAAACATTTCCTGGGCCACCCATCGATATTTGTCACTCTTTCCGTCAAGAGCTTTTGATATTCTGGTGGCGTGGCCTCTACATAGCTCCATTCATTTGGGGCGATAAGCATTGAATCCCGTGAGTGACCTTTAAATTGCTCCACCTATCTCTCTTCATCAAACGACTGTTGAGATTTGTCAGTAACCGTTCAGTAATCGATGGATTCTGGCACTCCAAATCTGGCATATCAGATTGTTGCAGACAAAATTCGGAGCCACCACTTTCTTGGTTCCGGACTTGTAAGAGGTTGCTTCCACCCACTTGATGAATAATCATGGCAACCCAGATGATCTGTGTCCATTAGAAGCGGGCTGTCTCTTATAGAACCAATGACATACATTCCCAGAGCTACAACTTGACCAAGGTGAGCTCATAGCATTAAGGCTCGTGAGTGGCACCGTATTCAAATCACACGGTGCCTTGACATCTGTGGGCATTTTTTTAGCACGAATTTGTCAACAGTCGATTCTTTCTCCATAGTCTCATAAATACCCCGGCTTGTAGGATTCTTTCTTTCCAAGTGAGCCTCATTCATAGGTGTACCACATAATTCTTCGGGCATGTATCTTTCCAATAAGCCCTCCCCAATCATCAGGCTTCAACAAGCATCACACATTTGAATGAACGCGCAAATCTAGTAGTTCTCCTATATAGGACTTCCTTCTCCACTTAGGATGAAATTGAGAGGCCATACGCGTATCAACTTTTTTAGATTGGTCGTAAGCGTCGTCAGGATAAGTCCCTAGACTCCAAGTACCCTATTTCTGTCAACATGTAACAATGGACTGGATGTTCTTTTCTTTCAACCTATATCCAGCGGTTGATGGTGTTGACACCCAATTTTTTGACTTCCAGGCACTTGGTAAATATTATCGACTTCGTGATTTTTTCAAATTACTAAGTTAATTGTTTATAAATTTGGCGAATATATAATATATATATATATTCCGAACGTTAGATAGTAGATATTATTTACTAATCGTCGTATATCGTTTGATAATATAGATCTTATATATATATATATATATATATATACATATATTTATATGTATACAGTAGTATCCTACGTTTCTTCCTAATTCCCAGGCCCACCCCGTTTGTTTCGCTCCTCTTCCCCCTTTTCCAAGAGCCCAACGCCTCGGCCCAACCTTCCCGTCTTCAAATTAATCCCCACGCTCCACCCAGCCGCACCACTTCACTTAACCCCCCCCCTCTCACCGACCGCAACTAACACAATTCTCAGGCCCAAACATCCCACAACCCACTAATTCAAAATCCGGCCCACTCGCTTCTTCTATAACCCAAACCGCAATCCTTTCTGAGGACCCGACCCTATCCTTTTACCCTTTCCTCTCTTCCCCCCTTCCTCATCGTGTTTCGCAGAAAGAGCGACACAAATCCAGAAACAGCAACCAGACAAAACGGCAGCAGCAATAGACCCAAAAATGAAAAAAATCTTCTTCCCCTACAACAAGCGCTACCTCTCTCGCGCGCATTGCTCTCTCGCCCTCACGACCCCCCTCAACCGCGTTTGCGTCCCAACGGGAACGCCAGTGAAAATCCTCAGAAAAGGGAAATTTTCCAGAAAAAAACACGGGGCAGAAGCTGCTGCGCAAGTAGCCCCCATGCCTGCGTTTCTCCTCACTTCTCCCCATACAATCCTCGGTTTTCTCTCATCTGTCATCCAACCTTCTCTCTTCGTCAACCCCTCGGGCAGGGTCAGTGCAGGGCTTTCCGGCTGTGGCACGCCTTGCTCTCTCGTCTTGTGCATCACAGATGAACTGCGCAACGTAGCTCGTCTTAAGTACCAACGAACTAATCTCTCCCTCCACCATTTAAACCGCTTCGATCCGTCCCTTTGAGATAATGTTGATGTTTCAATTTTCAAAAGGGAAATGGGCCGAACTCCTCGCCAACCCGTCTTAAATCGAAAAACTCCTAAATGCGTTCCTATTAAAAAACCCCCACCCTAAGACTGAATAAAGGTTTAAATTTTTGAGACATGTTTAAGCGTGCGAATTTTCGATTTGAAAATCGTTAGATATTTGGAGATTTTTATTGAAAGTTTTAGTTGGAACTTTGTCGAAAACTTCGTTTGTTCGGTCTGTTCTGGGGTTGGCGATTTAGGTTAAAAATCTTGGATAAAATTGGAGTTGAAATTTCGTGTCTACTGTTTAGCGAGGAAGAAGAAGAAGGAGTGCTTCCCTGTTGGTTTCGTGTGTGCTGTCTGCCTGTCTTGGCTCAGCGCGTCTAGTTGTCTTGGCTACCGAAAAGGTACATATCTTCCGTTTTTCTTTATTATTTTAAATCTTCCTTCATGGAGCTTGAGTGAGTCGTGATTTGTGGGGTGCCGTGAATAGGAGGTAATCTACTCAGTTTGCTTGCTTCGAATCAGGAATATGTCTATGTTGTGCATTCGGTTCCATTGTGATGGTTCGTTGACGTTGCTCCTCTGTTTGTTTTCATGAGTTTGTCATGACATCGATCTTAATCGTATTAGTCGTAGTTCGTCCTGTTTCGGAAGATCTATAACTCGATAATGTAATGTCGTTCATCACTTTGTTGTTTCTTTGTTTAATTTTTGGGGGGTCAAGCTGTTTGAGATGTTCGAAGGTGAAGATATTGGGTTGGTTTTACGTATTTTAGCAATCATCCGGATCCTTAAACCAGTGTGTTGGTCGTATAAATCTATATCTTTTGTCTGTTGATTATTATGTTTGGTTATAGTGACTTTGTATGACTATAGGCATGATCTTGTTTTTCTCAAGAAGGATTTGAGGTTCAGTTGATAAATGGTTTTGTTTTCCGGTTAATCTTGTGTGTCGAAAATTTGATTCTCTTTGTTGATATGGGATTCACATGTCTATCATCTGTTAATCTTCTCAAACAGAGCTTCTCTGGTTCATTATATCGGTGCGATTGTTTAAATGTGTGCAAAGAAAAAGAAGGTATTTTGTGCCTCATTTGTCGCTTTGTTCATTATTAAGAGTAGATTCTTTTTTAGGTGCCTTAAACATGAGTTAAATGTGTGTGATGATTATCTTCTGTCGTTTTGGATATGAAAATCGGGCTATGCTTCTCAAGTTGAATCAATGGGACTAAGAGATGTCAGTATCTCGAGTTCGTGCGACTAATTTTTGCCACTGTTTGGGTTGTCATTTTTCCTTTTTCTTTATTAGCAGTTCGCTGTTTGTATGTCCAGGACTTATATGCCTAGATATGAGTGTGTTTTTTTCTTTTATGCGTGGTTTGGTCGCTTCTTGATAAATACCCATAATCTTAAAATATGCATGTTTTTCTTGTCATTGTCTTTTGAGGCTGCCATCAACCTACTATTTTTTTTTATATTGTATAGTGAATTCTTCGGCGAGTCGGCACTCACTTGGGACTCCATTCTTCTCTCTGCATCTCGGAAGAGCCGAAAAAGGCTCAAAAATCCGTCGAGTCAACCTATCGAGACGGAATTGCCGGATTCGGAATCGCTAATAGATTGAAGAACCTTGAAGAAATCATTTTGAATTTCTCTCCTCTATTTATGTTTTGTTATTTTATTTTTATGGTCATAAGGCCCCTTGTCGTCTTACTTTCTCGTATAATTATTGTATTTTTAGAATAGGACAGGTGAATAGGGTCAAAACCCAAAAACAGGTGTGGGGTCCAAAACTCTTCGTCTGCGAACAGCAACCCGAGTTTGGACCCCCGAATCTCTCAATCTTCGCAACTTCCCTGCTGCTCACCTCTCTCTCTCTCTCTCTCTTGCTATTGTTTAATATTTTGCATTAAATGGCCATTGGCTTAGGATTAGAAACTCCGAACCCCATCGACGTCCTTCTATTTTATCAACTTAAGATGAACTTGGACTTTAAAGGGCATAATGTTTAAGAGTTTGAAATTCTTAGAGAATTTGGAAAAATTTAACTTAGCGAATTTTACAAGCTATCATATTTCACAAGTTCTTGAATTTAAGGCTTTACCTTAATTGAAAATTTGCAAGTTAAAATAATAAATATTAAACTTATAAAGTTTGGCCTACATGAAAATCTTAAGAATATACGAAAGATAGTTAAAACAAATGTCAAATAAGTTAATAATCGCTGGAGAACTCGTAAGTTAGGGGCGGAGTGTCTTAGGTGCCTTAATACACCTTTTCTAAGACGCTAATAAGAGATCCCGCCGAACCCTTAAAACATTTCCAAGATAACTTTTTTTTTTTTTTTTTTCTGTTTAAGCTTGTTTTGGAATAAGTTTTCTTATTTTTCTTAAAATTAAGTGGCGACCCTAAAATAAAAGTCGAAATATCTTAAAATAAAACAAACGCGTTTCGAAACTAACTTTTTCGGATAAAATAAAATGGCGACTCTGCTGGGATATTGGAGGATTCTAACCTTAAGATTAACATAGCTTGCTTATGTGTAATGTAATTGTTTAAAAGTGTTTTAAATGATTTAGATTTTTAAAACTGTTGGGGCAGGGCTAGTGTCATGCATAGCATACATAGCTTCGTCACCGCAACAATTTGTTACATTCCCAAAGACGATTATATGTCAGGGTTCTCAGTCGGTCGTTAACCAAAATTTTCTCGGGGCACCCTGACGAAGTGTAGTTGACTATCTTGATTCACGATCGTTATTGTCTGTCCAATCACAAGCCCAAGTATTACGCGCTTGGGGTTACCCCTTCCACTCTAAATAAAACCCACTCTTAGTCAAACTAGGATAGAGCGAAACCAAATACCCGAAAAATAGCGTCATTGGGTGGATTAGAAATTAACTAGTTGTAGTTTTTATTGTAGAGGTCAAATACCTCCATTCTTCACACGCCACTTCACAATGGTCACCCAGGCACCGCCATTCACTCGATATGGTGGGGCAATCTTCAAGGGTGTCAGAAGAGAGAAATATCTCGATTTACTTGGGTCAACGCTACCTTCGATAATAACTTCAAGTATGACGCCACTTTACGGGTCATCCGACCCGATTTTGGGAATGATAAAAGATGTCCTTTCGATTTGGAGATGTCGAAATAACACCGGGTCACATAGAAGAATCAAAGACTTTTGTTGTGCCCTCGACTCAATTGGGGGACGTGTGGGCAAAAGGAAAAATGTCCCGATCATCATAAACTTCTCCTGGGCCAGATAGTGCTTCAGTAACCGCGACTGAATTAAGAGACATATTAATCACCTTAGTGCAATGCGAATGGGTTAGAGACTCACAACATCCACTAGGAGTTTTTCGTAGAGGTGGGGGTCACGACAATTATTTTAAACTGTTCTCTCATACTGCCGCATACTCGAATTCCATGATCACAGTACTAGCTTTGGAGGCAAACTCAGATATCGCTTCTCGTGCATGGCCTCTTGGGGACTGATGGTGTTCTCCGAAAGACAAGAAGAGAAATCGCCAACAAGACCGCGGATAAGTGATGGTAGTAAATGCCTATTTCAGAGGAGTCGGTAGAAAGATCCCTGAAAAAGAAAATACTGCTGCTTGGCCTCCAGTCATCTTGTCCGACATTTATCCCGGTCTTTGATCCTGTGTGCAGAAGGTATTCCCTCTTCTCGCGTTTTTTTCAAGGTTGCAACTCTACTCCCAATGTGGTTGGACGGAACAATCTATGGCACAAGAGGACAAAACCTTCCCAGCCACAAGGAGTTGGCTGAACGCAAGTCAACCAGTTCTCTCGAACTTACGAATTCTACTTAGTATCCGTTAATTTCCAATTCAGCACCACCATGGGAGGGAGGTCGTGGGCAAGGGTGTTTTAACAATTTGATAAGAAGGAGACATACAATGGGTATTAACCAAGTTTCACAGTCTCAGATGATAGCATCCCAAGGGGCCAAATTGGGCCATTTTTTAGTCCCTCTTCCCCGCATCTGAGGATTGCGTCCTTACAACCCGACGAGAGTAAATGGCTGGGGCGAATTGGGGAAAGTTCCAAATCATACCCGCCCAATTGGAATGCCAGCTGCTTTCTTTGTCATTACAACGAGTAAGGACAAAATAACCTTTTCCGGGCTAAAATATCACTCGTCATGGAATGTGGCCGGGACGTGTCACATAAAGTGGGAGGTACCGGAAGATAGGTATGAAGCGGGTATGTTGACGAATACAAGCACATTGTTGCCCAATGATTTTGCAAATGGTGTGGTGGATCCAAGCACGCACGCCAGGGTCGGAAAATCGAAGACGTGCTAAAACGAGCTTCAAGTTCACGCATATTTTTCAGGCAAGAATGGGACCGAAGGAGCAAGATTTCAAAGAAAGAGCAAGATTCAACAAAAAGAGGCGAGAGGTACCGAGGCTTTCGGGTAATTGGAAATCAGAGGCCTTTGGCCTGTGAACGTCACAAGATTAGCTGACACAAGAGCTTTCTGGTGCGTTTGGACACTATTCTGGATGAACAAATGAACACCAACAACCTTCGAGCCATACCCAAAAAAAAAAAAATGACATCTCTCAAGTCTGCGTTCGCTGAGCCTATACGTGTTTCAAAGCAAGTGGGCATTATCGAGAAGAAGTGGAGAAGGCCAAAAGAGAAGAGCTGGTCATCGACAGTCTTGCATATCCCCTGCGTGGTTTGGATTTATTTGTGTACTTGCACTACATCCCATTCCAAGATGTATCCCGTTGATTTTGACTATGTAATGAATGCTGTGATATCTAGTGAAATTTGGTTTCGGGGGATAGCAATTACTTATTAATGGCGGCAATACATCCGTGGTCAGACGTGCTAGGTCCTAACGTGGCAGGGCAAAGGGTCACACAGCATGTTTAGGGACTCGATATATTTGTTTAATTTTTTATATGTTACGTCGCGTTGAATGAAAAAAAAAGGATAGTCTTAACCTCACTCCCAGCCAAATGCTCAAGTATACGAAGTCCCTATTACAAAACGTCTCGACCAAATTCCCAAGTCCTCAGTTCTCAACGAAAAATCGCAGCTCCCATACCATTAAATCTTGAATACTCTGCCCTAAGCGTGCTCAGGGGTGGAAAGTTTGAACTCATAGACCGCTATGGACAAAGCCCGAACGTCCATGACGGTAGCTCACTGAACGATGAGAATTGCGAAAGAAGAGATAGGCGAGTCACTCGAAAGAATTTTATGAGATTAAGGAGGATGGACTTAACAGTGGACATGACTTCACGTTTGTCCATCTACAAATGCTCGGTCATACGACCTTGGATGAAGTCTCTGGCGTCACGATCATATCAAAGGAAAGAAGGAGTTTGAGATGGAGACCGAAAGCCGCTAAAGGAAAAAGGTTGAACTTCTTCGTTTGGAGATAGCCGAAAGAAAGGCGAGAAATCAATAAATACATATCTTGAACAACTCTAACTGCGGTGTTGTTGGCCAGAAGTGCGACAGCATCTTGACGAGAGGAGGATCGTGGGGTGGTGGAAAAGCGGGCCTCGAGAGGGAGATCGGGGGAGGCTGGCGACCCATACAACTAAGGGGCCTGAAAATATCCGTCCGCCTTGAACAGGAACGATCCAGTGGGCGCCGCCGTGAAGTGATCGATGAGGACGATGAGGAGGAAATCGTCTATAATTCTCCATTCCCGACTGTTCGAAGGAATGACGCAACCACCAGACAAGAACGCCAAATGTTGTCTTCTATAAATTTCAATGTTTTTTCGCCCAATTCGCCTTGTATCGCAATAAAGAATGAATGAAAAATTTTCATCCTAATCGCGAACTACGTGGGGCCTCTGATTCTCCTCGTAGATACTAGGCAGGCGGCCTTTCCCGGCCCTGCCCCTATCACCACAAAATTTCTTCTCCTCCGTGTTTCAGAGATACGAGGATAAATTGCACGGTACGTCGAAAATCAGCTTCAAGAAGACCATAGCTCAACGTGATTCAGCTTTTCCGTTTCTCCCGAGATGACGTCGCAAGAACAACCACTTTCTTCTATTTGTCTCAAAATATATTTCGTCCTCACTCGTGGGTTAAGATATCGCCAAACAAACGACTTGTGTTTTATCTGTTTGGGGGGGTGCGATTTTATGCTTTTGTACATCTGGATTATGCAGCTAACAAAAATTGGCGCGTTGATTTTGTGTTCACCTCTCAGGTACTTTTTACTAGACTGTGTCGATACAGCTGGCAGATGCACCCCACTTCATCCTCATGATCAAAATGGTCCGCAGATTCGGCTTCCCGCGGACCAAACCACAAATACAGACATGAAGACACAATGAACAAGTCGTCTCCACAGACGTCGGGGTGCTCAGTCCCACCCGTTGCATAGCGAATGAGGCTTATTGGCGGCAGCGTGCGGGCATAGGCTGACATGCAGGGTAGAGATAGCAACGGAGGCAAAGACCTCCTCCGCCCTGATTCGGCCAACTTTCATCAGAACTCAAGACCGTCGCTATATACTTCCCCCCCGTCCGAAAAACGCAAATCGGATCCTACTCGCCTACTCATCAGGGCACCGTCCCATCGAACACCCTGGCACAAGCCCTTCTGGGGTAGTATTGACCAACGGGCAAACCCCATACGCCTCAGATCTCGCTATCAACTAACTTCGCCTCACCACTAACTCCCAACAATCCTCGCACAAATACCATCCACACAATCCGCCACAACCCTCAACAGGGTCCCACTACTAGCCGGCCAAAATCAAGACGGCAAAATCCCATCCGCCTTCACTTCCCAAACAACCGCATCCCCACTTAAAGAACGGCAAAATACACAATCCCCAAAATTTATCCAAAACTATCAACCGTCACAGAACGTCCCCAAGGCTCCTTCCATAGCTCCACCACCCCCTATCTAAAAGAACACACTTTTCAAGTCCCTGTCCACGGCTCGAGCACGACGGTGCACGGCTGCCGACGTTGGACATTATGAGTGAGCAAGAAGAGAGTGGAGGGCGAGGGAGAGCCCAAGAAACATAAGTGAGGAGATCAAGAGGGCAATGAGAGAATTGGGGCAACTGTACTGCCATACGTACGCCTGGCTAGCTTAAACGGCAGAACTATGCATCGCTCGCACCCAGAATGAACCCTCCCTTAAGGGTTCAAATCCCGAGTTTGATACCTCGGAGGGGTGGGGCACCTCATGGCACATACACTAAGAGCGTACTGTGCCCAACTTGTGCGGAGTTGGCAAAGTATGAAGCGTTGGCTGTATAAGAGGTTGTTCAGCAAAGCCTGTTGCGGTGATGCCTTAGAATGGTTCACATCCGCACGCGACCGACAATGGCCCGTTGGAGGAAGCGCACTGCTAAGAAGTTCTGACAGAATTCCGTCAACAAAGTCGAAATAGTCGCGCTGATCGGTACTCTTGGTAAGAGATGAAGCAGAACCCCACAGAAACTATCGCGAGTTCGCGTACATATGGAGGAAGGATGCGCGGAGTGGAGCCTCCAATGACAAAGAAGATATTGTGGAGGTGTTCATACTGGTTCGAGGAGCCCGAGTATTATGACATAAATAGTCATCTTATTAACGGGTTCGCCAAGTTTCGCCGAGATGTCAAAGTAGGTGAAGACTCTCGAGGATGGCCTGAAGTCGTGAAAGATAGTCCGAGTTTCTACAACATCGCCTGGGCGTCTTCCGACTGGTAAGAAAAAAAGAGAGGAGGTTAACGGGCTATCTCGCACGGGGAAGAAAAATCCCAGAAACTTACCACTGTTCCCCAATGCCCGCCATCCCCATCAAAGCCTCATCAAGCCTACCGATCCACACTCAAATCCTCCGCCAACTAAAGATGCTGCCTTCCCCATTATCAGATGCCCATATTTTATCATATCAGAATCCACCCCCTATTCCACAAAGTTTTTTCGCCTCTACTATCCAAACTCTCCTTAATGGCTTATCACTCGCCGCATCAAGTCCCCCCCCCCCCAAGTCCCCCCCCCCCTCCCCCCCCGCCATTACTCAGAATTCGCTCCCAGCTGCGCTAATTTACAGGCCAAGCTATCTATCAATCGTCTCCCGCATTCAAGTAGCAAACCCCCAGCATATCAAAAAGCCCCCCATCCAAATTACCAAGCCCCTAATGCCACAACCACCAAACAAATCCTACCCTCTCATAACCCAGCTCACGACCAACCTCCCGCAAATTTGACCAACAGTCCCGCCCCCCTCAGCAAGGGCGGTTATGATTCCGCCTCGGCCCTAGGTTTGAGAAGAGCCGCTCCAGAAGCTTTATAAGACCCCTTACACATTACCCAAACCCGCGTTGGCTGAAATCAGAACTAAATTTGTTCTAACAAGATTAGCCGTCGGCCCGATACATTCCACCCTGTGGGGCCCAAGCCCGTTGATGTCAATTCCATATTCTACCAGCCAGAGCGAGATGTGCTTATCATTCCAACAGTGTTGGACTGATACAGAAGATTGTAATCAATCCAAGCACAAGATCGTCCGAGGACTTGATTGACCCGCATGAATGGTCTCCCCTTCAGGTCTGGCGCGCAAAACGTCAACACGAAATTCCGTTGCGCTAAATCATAGGGGTGAACATCAACATGATATAAATGACGAAGATGAGCGTTGAAGCGAAGCGAATTAGCTCCTGTGTTCAGAAGACTTGAAGGGCTGTCGCCTTCTTTGAGCGTCAGGGAAAAGGGAGAGTTTTTGTCATCCTGACACCGCTGCAAAGCTGTTGGTCCTTGGTGGCCTTTAAGACTCTCCGCCAACCCAAGTTGTTATAGAAACGCCGTGGCTCAGGGCATGGGACTAGATCATAGGAAGATGTTATCACTGCCTGATAGCTTGCTCTGGGAGACAAAAGAAGATCAGCCAGAGCAGATCATCGAGGCGAAGGCTGAGGATTCTGAGGAGGAATGTCAACCCAAAAGACTACTGCGCATCGTCAGCACTTGGAGAAAACTCAGGCCAAAATTCGGTGGGTCCCTGCTGATGAGCTCTGGTCCCACAGCATTCTTGATGGAAAAAAGGGCCCTGGAGACACTAAAGTGCCCTCGGGTACGAGCAGCGAAATGTAGCTCTGTTATGATTTTTTTGATTATGTTGTGTGCATAAATGGGGGTGGGGGGATTTTTTTTCTTTAAGGTGTATTTTTTTGTTTGGGATTTGGGTGGAGATTTTTTCTTTATTTTTTGATTTGGGGTGGGGGTGGGGAGACTTGGGGTGGGAGATTGGGATCTCCCACAGGATCATTCGGGGCCACTCGCATAAGTTCTGCGACGATGAACTGCATGGCTCCAAAAAAAAAAAAACCCGAAGGTAGGTCCGCGGCCTACAACACGCTCTACACATAACCGTGATTATGTCAATGGAAAGGTCATCAACCTGTTCTGGGCTAGCGATGGCTCTGTTTGAACATATGCCAGCCCCCTTCCACATTGATCAGTCGAGGTTTGACTCGTGATAAGTTGGATCAACACCAGTCAATGTGAGAGCATTCGGCGGTGTGCAAATAGTACACTTTGGGATGCTGTGAACCCGACATCCAAATGGGCCCTCCCGCGAATGCGAGGCAAAGTTCCAGGTGTGGATATCGATCATATCTCCAGCTAATAAAACCTATGTTGGGAATGGTCCTATTCATTCAGCGCGCTGGAGCCGTCCGCTCTCAAACTCTTCTCACCAATGGATAAAACGGTGTGGAAAACTGGTTATTCATGGGAAAGGGCCACTCAGAAAAGCAACGTCACCGTCCTTTGTATGGAGAGGGGACACGAGACGCGGCCGGCACAGGTTCATACTTCTAACAGGCGGTGGAATTGTTAATTCCACCGTTAGGTATTGCTTGGCCCCACAGACAGCAAATCGCCATGGCCGTCCGTGTAGCAAAATGCATCGGGCCCTGTAACTGTTGTAAGCGATTCAACACCATGGTTTCGGATTAGAAGGAGTGGCCCAGGGATCATCGAGCCAGTTCCGGCCCTTGCTGCAGATCAATTATGGTTTGAGGGTAGCATCCCACAGATGATGATATGAAATGAAGAGGCAAGGGATCAGGGTTGACTGAAGCCGATCCCAGGGTCATCTCTATCAATCTCTTTCAGTCCGGGAGCATGTCGAGCCTGGAAGACGATTGGGAAGGAATCTGTGACCTTTTCCGGAGATATCAATGCCATCATCCATAGGAAGGCTCAGGCTGAGCCACTGGTCATTTTTCCGTCGACGTGAACAGGGAATACTGCGAATTTGCCGTCCATGCCAATCCTGATGAAAATGTCCCGAACTCTGTGTAGAAAGGAGTTATTTTGTGGGTCATATTAAAATCGGTGGTCGTCCTGGGAGGGCCCGAGACCCACAATTTCTGCATTTTCTTCTGAGTTGAATTTTGTTCATGATATTTTAAATATGGTAACATGGCCTCGTGCCATGACCCTGCAAGTTTGCATTTTTTATTCGATTAAATGAACGCCTCCTTATTTTGATCTCTGTTTTCTTTAATTTCTTGTAGTATTTTACTTCCTAATTTTGTCTGTTTCTGATTTCACATAAGTAATTTACATAACCTGCCAATGTCATGTCATGTCATGAGCTAAATGACGAAAAACGAGCAATGCCATGAGGTCGACTACCACGATGAAAGAAGTGGGGGACCGGACTATGTGGCCGTAAGAATTTCGACTTTTGAGAATCACCATATAACCGAAATCTGTGAGGAAACGAGAGACGGTGATTTGGATATTCAAATATGTCAAAGAGGTATAGATCACACACCAGCGAGTGCATTCTGAATGAAACTCAGAAGGAGAGGCCTGGTTTCGTTCTGCTTGCCGATAAGCAGTGATTTGTTCTTGGGAGTTCGGTGACAATGCAGGTTAGTACTGATGTCAGGTCATCTAACTGCCTATCACCAACCTAGGTTCGAACCGGTGAAACAAAAGTACTCGAAAATTCGAACAGCCTGAATTGAGTCTGAAATTAAGGAGGAAATCAGCCAAGCCATATAGAGTCCCTATTGGTGGAAGTAACGCAATCCAACTTGGCTGCTCAGGCTGTCGTTCCGGTCGGCCAAGAAAGATGGAAAAATCAGGATTTGTTTGATTATCAAGGGATCTCACACAGGTCTTAGGTCGGGCAGAGATTACTTTTCGAGCGTTGCCTAGATATATCCAGCATTTCTGTATTGAAAACTGTTGCCAATTACTGAGATGCAGTCATTTTGTGATTGTTACGCGGGTTGTCCTACGGCATGTATGTTGATGGATGAAGGAAATCGGGCGCGAAAAATGGCGCTCCATTCACATTCGCTATTGGTGTGTATCCACTATGCTAGGGGTTATATGAGCCAGTTCGGCGGCCGGACTTTCAAGAACGGGGCTTGGCGTGCGTTGGCGATTGCTCACATCTACATTGCGAGGCCTATGACGCACTATTTTTCGTCATGACAACATATGTCATTCATCAGGAATTGGTTCAAGTAGTAGGCAGTGCGAGGCGACGTCCATAGGATAAAATCCTCGGCGAATAGTTGGCACGGATGTGTTGCATGGACACAGTCATCGGAAGAATCCAATGAAGAAATTCTTTGATACGTTTGGCGTCGGTGTACTAGATAGGACTTAAGCTAATCGCGGCGCCAAATGTTGGCTTTAATTGGAAGTCCCATCCGGGAAGCTTGTTGGTGGGTTTTATATTGTCAGGGACATTACAGAGGTATTGGAGGCTTCGACCCTAGTGCCAAGATTTCAGAAGCAATATTCAAGATGTTGGCCCAGAGTCGGAGGCCAACTCCGCCGGCCGAAAACGCGGTAGCGGAAAAGTAGGTGATTTGAGTTTCTTGGGGGAGAGCTGACCTATATGCAGCGCGTGTTTATATGCTTAATCGAGGACATGTGTAGTGTGAGCGCTATATTTTTTAAGTTGGCTATGCTTGAAGAATAGATACGTCTCGCGAGAGCACGACCGAAATGGTTCTGTTAGGGTGCCGTTTCGAAGATCGGGCAACGCTCTCGAGTTAATCGGCTATCCGCTTAAGTATTAATTTGTGTCTAAACGTCTCCGCATGTACACATTCGTTCCGCCTGAGAACAGCGAGAAAGGTAAGCTGGCCTTTCGTTGGCTGTAGAACTTTGTCGCGTGCTTTCGATAGAGCAGGCCTTTGTGATCGTGTACATCGCTTGCTCATAATCCTCTCACTGCCTCACGATGAGACAATGGTAATTTTGCCTAGGTGGTTGTATGTCCTTTTTGCTGTCCTTCTAATTCCCCCCCCCCTCTCTGTCTCCTCTTGTTGTTCCTCGTGGTCCCCTGGATATTCCTTTATTCTGATTGCACCTGCTTTTGCTCTCGTTTGTTGCGTGGTCACAGTGTTCGTCGGCCTTTTCTATAAAATGACAGGGAAAAGTTCCATTTCTACTAGCATTCAGGCAGAATTTACTCGGCGTGACGGAGTCTCGCTGACAGCTTTGCTGGAGTTATAAGGCTATGTGGTGGTGGGGCTACTTGAGTCGTATGCTTGGGCGCAGAGCTTAGAGGGCAACTATTCTTGTATTGCATAGTTCACTCACGTACGCCGGCCCTCTCAATACTTCCTACGGCAGATGGATTGCTGCTATTGAAGTACATTCCAAAATTCGACCGAGTAAAGCCTTCATGCGGACGCAACGTAAGCTTAGGTGCTACATGGCATATATGTTGTTGGAGAATGAGTTCTGTATATCGTGTTCAGCGTGACGTGCAGTAGCAGAAGGGCACGTATCTATATGATAACGAGTTACAGGAAAGGCACAATGCGCATTTTGTGCTGACTTCATTCCATTGCAGTTAAAATGTCTTCCCGTGGCACCAGAAGTATCTATGAACCTTTACTTTTAAAGAACGTATTTCAGCGATTAACGAATTAGTGTCATTTGTGGAGTGAAGATATATGCTGTGGCGGAAGCTTATCGCATGGGATTGGGAGATTGGTTGCTCTCGTTATATGGGTGCGTGTGATCTACCAAGGGGTAGATGAAGGAGGGTGTTGCGAGGGCAGTCTTAGTTATCAGAATTCGATGCTTGTCAGGCAGTAATGTCGCTATGGGTTGGGCTAACAGGCTAAAGCACAACTGTCGATTCATCAACTGTTACAACTAACATGGCTGTAATTACTACATCCGTAATCTGTATCCTCCTGGACTTTGAAATGGGGCCATCGAGTCTATGTGAATGTTTATACGAGTTGGTCTGGTTATTAGGGAGTATGTTCAGATCTTTATGATTCATCCATAGTGGTTCATTAAGAATAGGTGAAGGAGTTGAGGCATGTGATAGAGCAGACCGATAGATATGATAGCCTACTAGTACGTCAGTATGTGGCAAACTCAGTGTGAAATTAGGTTTCCGCGAGAAGATCTAGTTCACAGTACATACTCCAGAATGACAAGAGAATTAGTGTTGAAGGCGGTGTGGTCTCGTTCATTTGCATCTGGCCCAGGCCCATGCGGGGCTTCATTATGATCAAACAAATATACCGGTTATTGGACCTGATAATTAGCAAACATCAGCCCCTTTATTTGTCTCTCGTGGATACAGACTTGAAGGAGCATCCGCATCTGGCCATCGTCCATATTTCGGCGATGTTGAATCAGGAACGCTAGACTGGTTTGCCCTATGGTATTAAATTGACATAAGAAGAGATACTTGGAGTACTGGGGAGCATATCTCAGGAAGGAGAACGCTAGCAATCTAATCAATAAGAAGTCGATAACGTCGTATGTTCTGCGTGGTCACTGTTCTTTTCTTTGCTTTGCTGATGGAGAAGTCTATATAGAAGGCAGGACTCCAGATTTGGGGTCTTTTAGGTATGTGTAGGATTATGGCTGGCTGAAGGCTTGTAAGTTCATTATTGAAGATGTTACAGGGCTAATGCTGTAGTTTGCGGTAAACGGGCACATGAATCGGCTTACTTTGGGGGGCAAGAAAAGTTGTCTTCAGATGCGGGCGGTTATATTCTGATGACTCTAGGAGAATGAAATACTGACGTATGCACGTAATTCGTAGGCAAGAAAGGCCACTAAGTATGTCACGTGGCACAGGTGATCTGATACGGGGCGCAACTCCATGCAGGGCGACTTATTGCTAATTTAGTTCACTTAGCTTGGCCATTTGTGAGCTTGTGTGGAGATTGTTGATGTCAATTGTCATCAGGGTCCTAGGGAGTTAGTCGGGCACTAGCGGCTTTCTAATGGTAGGCAGTACACAGTTTTATTGGCATTTTGGTCGCCGTATTGATTAGTTGCACGTCAAGTGGGTGGTGAAGGGCAGGAGTCTGTCTTACAAAGTCGGTAAGCCCAAGATGTGGTGGTCTAGATTATTTGTCGCAAGGCAATGACATAGTATATGCTACGATTTGGAGTTGCAGAATCCGCATACA
The DNA here is from genome assembly GCA_027704765.1 of Solanum habrochaites. Lineage (NCBI taxonomy): Eukaryota > Viridiplantae > Streptophyta > Magnoliopsida > Solanales > Solanaceae > Solanum > Solanum habrochaites. Next base: position 65,321,465 of record JAKWJA010002497.1, on the reverse strand, counting down.
TTATGCGCCGATAATGGGGCGGCAAATTCACATCAACATAGCCATGCTGTATGTGTATAAGAGATATATAGTGGACAGATTTAAGAATTATTTCACGCCGGAAGGTCAATCGCGGCTATTCGGCTATCGGCCCTGCAATGAGATGAACTTAGATCCTTGTAGAGGCCGGCCAACAGAACCATCTAAATAGTATTCTGAGGAAGGAAAAGTTAAAAATGATTGCAAACTGCGTAGTGTTGGGGCAAAATAAATGATAATTGTTGCGGATATGCTCTACTAGGTTTATCGACTGGAAACCAGTACGGTCGAAGGCATATCGATCTAGAGGCTACTCACTTTATCTCCATACACTGTGGGGGCTTAGTGTATACTGGACACAGGAAGCAGTCGTGAGTAACTACCTGTTGAACATTCCGTAGATTTACTCCGGTCCTATTAGGATCATTCGCAAGAAGCCGTTATTATAGGCGCAAACGCTGAGTGGTCTGGAAAACGAAACGTAATTGTATTCACGAGGCTTTCGATTGAGTTGGTGGGGGTTTGGAAGAGAATGACGTTGCGCCGTTTGCCATGGCTGCAGTTGTATACGGACAGTTAGAATGACTTGCCGTTGGCGCTTTCTGCGGCTAGCAATAAGAGTAAAGAGCTTAGAAATTTTGAAGTTAGGTTCAGTTTGGTGCGGCTGCTGTAAGCGTATTTCCTATCCTTCATTCAAGACGTAGTACGAACAAGGAAATTTCGGGTCAACATAACTTAGGCAAGGGTCCCTGAGCATGGTTCGATAAGCTAGTATGCTGGGTGGTGGCTTGGTCCTATGGCATAATGTATTCTATACTTGATTCGTGATGCGAGTCGGTGGGCGCTGCTATGACGGGCCTAAGTCCTTATTCAACTTGCAGATAGTCTCGTCCATAGAAGATTACTTGATTGCACAACGGTGAAAGTTCTCTAATTTTCACATGTTTCGATTCTGTTATTTACTATGTAATCGTTCTGCTTGGCCTGTATATTGTTCCTAATTGATTCTTCATCGCTCTTGTATAGTCTGAACTTGAGCGTTTTGAAACTGGAATTCTCGGAGAACTATGATATTACCGATTTAGGGGTTGCGCCCTATGTCGGGCTTGCATTCACCCAGGCTACTTTATGGTATCGTCCTCTTTAATTATTGTGGCGCTTGTTAGACGTACTACCTACTACGTCTGCCGTGGCGCGACTGTAATCTTGGGCGCTAAGAAATCGAGTATTTAATCGTAATCGTGGGCGGAGACCTTGTCGGCCTCGAGATCCAGGTTTTTGTAAAATTTTATATCTTGGTATAGATCTCAATATAGGGGATGAACGTAACTTTGACATGATTTCTCTTGGCGCAATGCGGCTCCCAATAGAGTCGGGAATAATCGTATTGGAGGTACGCCTATCACGGGTGCGGGTGCATGATTCTCTCGTTATATTTCTATTCGGCGGCATTTTGTCGGTACTGCCTTTTTATCAGTTAGTAACATGGTGACTGATGAATTTTTTGCACGATAGGAGGACGTCGGCAAATAGTTCTCGGGGCTTAGTTAAGAAGTCTCGGGCTCTATCTAGCACGTCGATGAGCAAAAACATTTCGATATTTGCTCGATCTGACATGCTGTGAGCAGTAGTATTTTTGTAGTAGATCTCAAAAATTCTGGCAATCTGTATTGGTTACCATGGAAAGTATGAAAGATAGATTATAAGCCAGTGGATCAAGAATTTTGAGGAGTGGGCGGGCTGGGGCCTCAAAATTCAGGTCTATGGGTCT